>VWZX01005824.1:3750-14157 GCA_013399015.1 Galbula dea
CTTTTCTTTCCTTTTCTTTGCTTTGCTTTTCTTTCTTTTTTTTTCTTTTCTTTCCTTTCCTTTTCTTCTCTTTTCTTTTCTTTTCTTTCCTTTGCTTTGCTTTGCTTTTCTTTTCTTTCCTTTTCTTCCCTTTGCTTTGCTTTGCTTTGTTTTGCTTTTTTCCTGTGGTCAGACAAAAGGATGCAGACTCTGTTATGGCCTTGGTAGACACTGAAGTTTACATTCTTCAGCCTGTATTATTAAGCTAGATTTTGCAGTAAAAGTGGCAAGTGCGCATTTCGCTATTGCATACCTAGAAAAACTGGAAGAATAGGAACTTCAGGGGGTTTTAATAGAAATTCCTGAGAACTGTCCCTGCAGGAATAAAAAGAAGAATTTAAAGTCATTGGATTTTGTTATATATGCCCTTTTATTAAAGTTATAACTCATCATTCTAAAGTGGGGTTTTTTGTGCCATCCCTAGTAGCAGGCTAAAAACTTTCCTTTTTTACAGAAACTTATGGTTTATTGTAGTCTGTTTATATTCAGGCTTTATTTGTTCCTCTCAGGACTCACTTTATGGCTGCAAACCTACTATCTTCCCAATTCCAATTAAATGGTTTCAAAAGTGATCAGATGAATTCATGAAAGGAAAATACTTCTAAGGTTAGCAAATACTTAGCTACACAAACTCCCTCTGAAGAAGCCCTTGAGTCCCCAGCTACTGATCATGAGTGAAAATGCCACAGGGAGGGTTCCTGTCACTCCCATTTTTCCCGTCTTGCCAGCTTTGCAGGCTGTCAGACACAGAGCAGTGGGCTGGACGCAGGCAGAGCTTAGATCTGATACTTTGTTATCTGCTTTTAAGTTATTAAATATTTCCTTATGAGGTACTTAATTTTCAGCTTTGGAGCTTCCCTATTAAGAAGAGCACCTTTTCACCTAACAGAAGGAGCAAACTTAGTTCTTGATAGGTATAAGTGTGCATAAATGTGTCCTTTTAGCTCAGATTCGCCCTGTAGAGATATAGTAGGCAGTAGTCTTTCTTGTGCACATAGTGTTTCAGCAGGCTGGAAAGCAATTTGAAACACAGAGAGTTCAACCTGTATGCTGATTAGAAACCAAAATGGGAATCATCTTTGTTGTTTTTGGCAGTAAAACAAGGCCAGCATGAATAATATGTACTTCCAACACTCTCATAGTGCCTGATCACTTCATAGTTCTGCATGTCTGTAGAGCTGGAGACTTTCTGGAATGGTGGAGAATACATGTACTTCAAATTCAGGTGTGTGGCTTTGTGTTTGTTTGCTTTTCTTTCTTCTTTCTCTGTAGAAGATATGGAAAATAACCCCAAAACAGTCAACGGGCAAGTATCACATTCCATGATCTTTCTAAATGCTGCTACCAGGACAAAGTAGAGGAAAGAGTGAAAAAAACCATAAATTTAAGCTTCTCCATTGCTTGTGAAAATCATAAAAATAATAAAATTTTATGTGTTTTCTAATGTTTGGTTTAATCTTGTGAATTTTGATCACAACAGTGAACCATTATGACATAATTCACTTATGGAGAGGTTTTTGTGGTTTATTTTATATGCTTAGACCAAAGGCACACTTCCCATGATCAAACTAAATATCATCATTCTGTGCATTTTGCTTAGGGCACCTACACCTGTAGTGATGGAATGAAAATCTACCTGCTGCATTAAAGAGTTGTTTATTTTTAGAGTATGATGTGGAATTTACCTGTAGCCTATGTGTGAGATAAAAGGAAGCAAGACCTTTTCCTCATTATTTGTGTTGCAAACTTGATGAGTTGTGTTTCAGACTCCTAGCCAGTATCATTTATAACAGCAGAAGACCAGAGTTCAAGAGTAAGTGCATAATACAAAAGAAAAGCAAAAACTGTGAAGGAAACCAAGGACTGAAAGTTAATTAATTTGCTGTAGGTATCCTAATGTATTGAATGCTTTTTTGGAAGGAAGGGGAAGAAGGAATCCTCCAAAAATTGTATTTTGGAACAAGACTAATAGAAATGTACAGGCAAAGAAAAAAGAATTTTTCCCCTAGTTCTTGAGATCACTGTCTCCACACTAGCGTAATTTTAGCAGCTGACTGAGCTGTGGAATCCTTCAGCTTGATAGCCCTTGTCACTCTTTAAGACTCTTCAGAGAATGTGACCCAGCTAAACCTGCCAAACAGTGCTGGTATTTGATTTCACATGCAAGGTATAGTGGAGGCTGTGTGCATACTCTCTTTTTTAGGAAAAGGGTTTTATGACTTGGCATGCTTTAGTACAAACGACAAGCACCAGGAACACAACATTAATAAACAGGCATCTGTCATAATCCAAAAATTGTTACCCCATGTTCTACAGTCTTCTTTGTTGTTTTCTAATTTAAATCTAATAGTAGCAACCAAGGGTTGTAAAAAGACTAATGTGTGGATTTTTACTATGACTGCAGAGGAGCAAAAAGGAAAGAAAGAGAGACCATATGTGTAGTATATTTGTTGTTACAGCTTGCACTGATTAAAACTGTGTTTGTCGTATTATACATCATTGTACTGTAGTTGTAGTAAATGTTCCTTGTAATGCATTTTCAAGTACAAAAATTGCCTCAGAAAAGAACATTTAGGAAACTAATTCTATTGAAACCAATGAAGTGTTGACATATTGCATGATGTGGATTTGTTTAAGGAGGCATATTTTAGGTTATAAAAGTACACTCCTTAAGGCAAAAAAATCAGTGACTGGTATAGTGACTGAGAGAACACTGCAACAGTATGTTCAGCAAGAAACCCCTCATTAATCCTTTCCTGTAATTCTACCCTATTCACCTTCTCCCTTGCCTGACTCAATAGAATTTAAAACCTGCTGTCAGCACAGTAACTAACCGAGAACCCATTCATTACTCAGTCAAGGCATTTGAAATGTTTGCTGATTTGTCCATGAATGGGAACACAGTGTAAATCTGGACAGAGGAGAGCTTTTTTCCCTTTGTCAGTTTAATTGCTTTTGTGAGATGTGTTCAAGTGTTAGGAATCATCAGAGGTTTTGACACCCTCATCTATTTGAATGACCATAACATTTCACTGCATCCAGCCCCCAAGAAAACCTGTATGTTTGCAGCTGAGGGGAAAAATGCATCACTTGCTAAAACCTGCTTTTTCAGATCAAACTAGGGCACTTGCACCTCCAGCAAACTTCTGGTGCCTGAAGCATCTCCTAGAATTAAACATTAAAAAGCAGGCATCTTTCTGCATCCTAAAAAGCACTTCAATGTGACACAATTAAGCAGTGTCATGATTAAAGAAGGAGACAATTAATTCACTGACTCAGTTGTTGCCAGGAGGATGCAAGCTACAATTTTATAGGACTTGTGTTAAATGAACAAAAAAGGTAAACAGCAATTTGTATTTACATGGTACCAAGGAACTACTTCAGCAGCAAATGGCCTCTCTAGACTCAACAACTAGTAATGTAGTTGCAAGCAAGATGCTCAACTAGACTCTCAAAAAATTGTATATGTGCCAGTCATTTGCTTGACAAACTAGGACTGTTTGTTGCTGACATATAAAAAAGGCAGCAGGGTACACTTGGACATCTGTGATGAAGCTCAGAATGCTGCTCCTTTAGGCAACACTGTGCCAGGTTTTTTATGTACCCTGCCTCATGAGTAGCAGTCTTTGTTAACCAGTGGAGGTTCTTACAATTTCTTACTTTGCCATCAGCAAGAGTGGGGGAGAAGGGGAGGGGAAATTACCATTTCTATTTTCAGTCAGATAATTAGCTGGATTCAAGAGAACTTTCCCCTCTTCAGCCTTTCCAGTCCTTTACTCTATTTCATAAATATTTCTTATTTTTTATATTTTTTTTTACCACAGCTCTTGCTCTGAAAGCCTGTCTGTATGCTCTATGTAACACTGTAAGCTTTGCTACCTACAGTACAATGATGTACCCCAACACAGCCCCCAGCCTGAAGTATCGGCATTGTCCAACATCAATTGCTCATACAAACCGTGCTGCACCAATGGATCACTGAGACAAGTCAACAAATGAGATGCTGCCAACAGACCAAATAAATCATGGGGGTAATTCCTTGCACCTCAGGGGAACTCCTCCCAGGCCGAACATGATTCAAAATCTTAAAGTCCTCTCTTGCATGGCACAAAATCAACAGACAGGCTTTCAGCTGCCTAAGCACATGTGACTCTGAGATTGGTAGTGCTGTACCACCTTTCACCTCACTTGCCCTGAGAGTGGGTGCTTTGGGCTGCAAAGATCCTTGTCCCTTTTGAATCTGTGGTCCTGACACTGTTTTCATAAATCTCAGGCAATTGCAAAAAACATTTCTGATTAATCTGACCAGATAATGCCTTCCTAACTTCCAGTGTAAGAGACACTGGTTCCGTTAATTATTGTCAAGACCTATGCTAAGGACTTTTTGCACTTCAGTTTAGAGTTTCATGCTGATCTGGCTGACATAGCTTGGATCAATTTGACCCTCTACTGCAGTTGTTCTCCTTTGATCCAGAGCAGTTTGTAATTTGACCCATTCAGATGACTTTCTTATAAGAGCCCCAGCAAGACAAAACCAAATCAACTCCATTTATCTTAATGGGCTTTTTTTTTCAGACATGAGGCCTTGCCGATCTTTTGTACAGAAGAAAAAGGAATCTGTGTATCTGATGGGCTTTGAAATACCATCTGGTGTTTAAAGTTATTGTGTACTGTTCTCTTAGTCCTGTGCTGAATCATATCTTAAAAGTTCAACAAGCATTCACTCACAGCCACCATTCAATATGATTGTGTCATTATCAAAGATTTGGATTTACCAAACGCAGCCTGCAAACAAAGCAGATTTCACATTTCTCCCTGAGGCTCTGCTATCTGAGAGAAATCTTCAAGTGTAAAGCCTGTGTGCCTTACATCTTTAACTGCTTTTTCGGTGCACAGCAATCCTACTTAATCTCTAAAATTATTGTTTAAGACATAATCATGGGTGTTACAAGAACAGGAAGAGCTTTTATTAGGGATGTGTGAATCTCCTAGAGGCTGAGCTTTTGAGATAGTACCTATTTAAAAGTGACTAAACCAGATTTTCAAACCCTCAAGCCCTCCACTTAAAATGCTTCAGTTTTTTCAGTACTTCTCTATTTATTTAGTATTTGCAGTACTTTAATGAAAATAAAAAATACAAGTGTGTTTCATTTTCTAACTGAGGAAGCTTATGCACATAGGAAAACAGGTCTCCCTCTCAAATGAGATTATCCACCAACAGATGACCTATGTATGATAGACAGCATATATATCTTTAAATGTTGTTCTCTACTGCTACCTTTTTTATAATTTTCATATTAGCAATTTCTGAATGGAATCTTGGCTTCCCTGAAGTTGGTGGCACAGTGCTCAGTGACTTCAATAGGGTCAGGATTTCACCTTCTGTGTATTTAGTTTTCCACTCAGTTTACTCTGAACTCATTTTTCATTGCATTTTTTTTTTCCTGTGTCCTGAGTCTGCATCTTTTGTTCTTTCTTCTCCTTCCCCCATCTTTACTGATGCACAATGTCAACCAAAGTACTTCTCAGATGAACTTATGACCCATCATTTCAAATAAGTTATTTCACAAGCTAGAAACAAAACATTCCAATCCATATCTTTAACAAAAATATATGCTTATCATGTTTCTGTAATTGCACACATGGTCTCCCTATTCTTATATTTTTCCATTTGAATAGAGATAGATGTGTATTAATAACTTTTTCTTTAAACTAAAATATATGTCAATCAGGCAAATCATTTCATTTCGTGTTTAGTTAATTTGATAGGCTTACAAGTGCTAACACTCCTTTGTGCAAATAATTATCAATTAATTTTTTAAAGGTATTTTAGTTCCTGATATTGTGCTTAGATCTTTCAGAATAGCAATATGACTTTCTGGTTTTATTTAATAATTATTAGAATGCTTTTGTATGAGGCACAACTGTGGAGCATTTTTTGCGTAATATTCATAAACCATTTCCTCTGAAATGCATTTTTACTTTTATACCTCAGCGAGCAGCTCTGTTTGAGTAAATGATCCATCCTTGACTCATTGTGTATACAGAGAAAAGATCTGCCTTTGATTGTTGTTTTAATAAACTGGAAGCCTGCCAGTGTTCTCTGAGAAGAGGAAGAGAGTATAAATGCTAATACTGTGAAGCTCGTCCTTGTTTGGCTTTACAATAAACTTAGCTGCCGCTGGTCATTTTTTCATACTGAAATAGTTACTTAGGCTACTCAAAAACCATCAAGCAATAACTGTTATGATTTGGAAATCAGAAGGTGCCGAACTTGGCACATTTTAAATTTTTCTTATGGCACTTAGAGGACAGTGATTAATGAGCTTGTTATCTATCAAAAAGCTTCAGTTTGTGTTATCTATCAAAATACTTCTCTTATGTTGCCTGGCATGGGACAGAATTTATGGTAAAGAAAAACCTGATATCCATCCCTAGTATTTAAGTCTATCAATGCCACACATTCATGCAAATAAAGTTAAATGATAGATCTGTTGCTATCTCAAATTTTTTTGAACAAACAAACCAGAAAAAAACCCACAAAAACCCACAGAGAGAAATCTTGAACTGCCAGAACTGTGTTCCTTAAAAAAAAAATTAAGCTATTTCCTTCCAGCTTCTTGAGCCACAGTGTTCTCTTCTTAGCCCTAATTTCTTATTACAATTGAAATAAGAAATTGCCAGTAATCAAATTACTTTGTTAGTAATGATCTGTAATTTTTTTAAATTGTTTTATTTTATTCTGTAGTTCTTTGATTGTCATCTGCAATATATCTGATAAGGGTCATAGATTTTTATTCAGAGAACTTGCTCTGCTTTATTCTCTAGCTTTTAAGCTTTCATACAGAAACCTGCCCTCACCTTGCAAAAGCATGCTTCTCTCCATCTGTCAGGCAAGGAATTTTCTGTATGAAAGCAGTCAGTGCAGGAACAGGAGAGGAACATATGGCCTGTCATAGTCCTGGAGCCATACCTTCCCCTCTTACCTTGTGATTGCTCTCTCTCATGCATTTACATTTTTAAATCAAGTTATGTAATGTTTTATCAGCCTTAGAACACTGGCTAGGGATTGCAGAAATTCCAGTTCCTGCAATATGCTTTACATTATATCATGGTGATTGCACAAAAGGAAGGGACTTGTGTCCCTACCTGGTAGGGAAAGAATCAGGCTTATGAGGATCAGCACGGCCAAGTCAGATATGGCAATGCACTTTCTGAGCCCTTTCTAATAACTAATGGTGTGAAACAAGGCTGTGTGCTAGCATCAACCCTATTCACAATCTTTTTCAGCATGATGCTCCAAAGGGCCACAGCAGACCTTGATGGTCAGGACGGTATCTACATCCAATACCGTACTGATGGAAGCCTATTCAATCTAAGGAGACTGAAGGCCCACACTAAGACCTTAAATCATCTTGTCCGGGAGCTGCTCTATGTTGATGATGCTACCCTTGTTGCACACACAGACGCATCTCTGCAGCGTTTAACATCCTGCTTTGAAGACGCTGCTGAGCTCTTTGGGCTGGAAGTCAGCTTAAAGAAGACAGAAGTTCTCTATCAACCGGACACCTCAGGAAGTCTCCCATCATCCCCATATCACCATTGGCGAATCAGAGCTCAAATCAGTTCAGCAGCTTAATTACCTAGGTAGCCTCATCTCCTTGGATGGCAGGATTGACAGAGAGACAGACAACGGGTTAGCAAAGGCATATAGTGCTTTCAGAAAGCTTCATAAAAGTTTGGCAAAATAAACACCTGAAGAAAGGTACAAAGATCAGAGTTTACAGAGCCATAGTGCTGTCTACTCTCTTATATGAATCAGAATCATGGGTCATCTACCGCCACCACCTGCGTCTCCTAGAACGCTTCCATCAACGCTGTCTCCGCACAATCCTCAACATCCACTGGTCAGATTATGTGACCAATACATCTATTCTAGAACAAGCAGCAGTGACAAGTATTGAGGCCATGTTACTGAGAACACAACTGCGATGGGGAGGGCACATCTCAAGGATGAAGGACCACCGCCTCCTTTATGGTGAACTTTATGCTTTATGCTTTATGGTGAACTTGCCACTGGCTGCCGCAAGAGAGGAGCCCCAAAGAGAAGATACAAGGACTCCCTGAAACAACATCTCAGCCTTGGCCATATTGATCATCATAACTGGTCTACTCTGGCCTCCAAGCGGGAGGCCTGGAGACACACCATCTATAACACTGCAGATGCTTTTGAGAAAGCACGCAGGATCACCCTCGAGGAGAAAAGACAACACAGAAAGACTCGTGCCTTGCAGAACACACCATCTAAGGAGTCTTTCTGCTGTTCCTTTTGTAACTGGTCATGCCTATCTCGTATTGGCCTTTTTAGCCACCAACGCGCTTGCACGTGGGTAGAGCCCTTCCCAAATCTTCGTTCGTGAAGCCTAGCCATGACAATTAATTCAATCTTTGTGCCTTTGAGACTTATAAGAGCATGAAATGGGCATAATAGTAGAATTTTTGAACTCCTAATAGCTTGCATATTGCAGCCAACAGACATTTTTGAGATAAGAATGTGTATTTTTCACAAAACTTGTGTGTGTTATGATTTCTGTTTAGTTTCCCATTCATGTAGAAAGCTGGCTTACATATCATGCTGTAACCTCAGATTCACCAATGAGATCAGCAGCACTAACTTGATAAATTTGTGTCTTTCTTCCTCTTTGTCATGTTTGTCCTCATCATTGTCAAGCTATTAACCAACATCCACATAAAGTTCATAACTGAATAGACAGCTTGATTTTTTGTTGTACTAACCAGAAACACAAGCAGCAGCTCCCTCCGGAAGACAAAATTGTGTTTATCTTTTCCACTTCCATTTTTTTTTTAATGGATGTAATCAAATTAAGTGAAATTATGTTTCAACCACTATTAAGGTCCATGTGAATTCCATGTTTGGAGATGTATGTTATTAATGCTCAGAGTGACCTCCAAAAATTTCACCTCTTTTTTAAGCTATTCATTCTGTTTGTTATTTTGTAGAATTAGCATATTATGTTGCTAAAATTGCTTACTTCTAAGCAGTTCAGAAGGTTTGTGGAAGGTAATGGAAGCAACATTTTGTCTTGAATCTGAGATGCACCAGCCAAGGTTTTCCTGCTCAAAGACAAGAGAGAACTGGTTTGAGTACCTATCTTAAGTATTTCTTGAAGAGAAGGTGGTTACTTCTTTGTTTTAGAAAAGATGACATTAAAAATAACTTGGCATATTTGCTTGTAGAAATATGCAATTGTTTAATTATGGCAACAAAGTCATCAAATGCAATGAATTAGTCAAGCATGACAAAAGGGGGAATCCCAACATCAGTTCAATACCTTTCAATCTGACCATTCTATGACCTTGAACAAATTTAAAAAACAAAAACTGAAGCATAGTAACGAGAAATTTGCTTTTAAGCCACTATTAAATTAGTTAGTCAAGCTTGACATCTAAAGTGCCTTAATGGGTATAATTAAGTCTAACTAGTCTTGGTTACTTTCTCAAATGTGTAATAAAAAGGTTAAAATAACATCCTTAGATGTACTCATCTTCTGAGGTGAAAACCAGAAAAAATTCTAAGTGGTGAATTATATTATGGTAACAATATTTTTTCTTGAAATAGATTTATGTGCTGTAACTGTTCTCTCCCATGTCCTGATGACAGCAGTTGCCTTCCCTTCCAGCTTTCCTCTTCCTCCAGTTTTCATACTCAGTCATTATTGAATGCCTCCATCATGTTTAAATAACATGGTACTTGAGACTTTTCTGATGTTTGGAATGTAAGGTTGATGACATAACAACTAAGAGGATATGAGAGTGTGTTTAGATATGTATTCAAAACTCCTAACTTGAGAATTATTCACCCTAGTCACTGAGTTGTTGGAGACCTTTGATTAAATTAAAAATAATTGACCCAGTATATTAGAAATTATGCATATAATGTTATTAATGCTGTTTTGTTAGGGTGATGTATCTAAAATATGGGGGTTTTCCTAGTTAGATGTGTGCTAGATCTTACAGATTAGTTTTAAATTGTGTATTCCATTGTGTATATAGCAGATGATAGGTAAAGAACATGAAAACAAGGGGAAGTAAGGATCACAGAATCACAGAATATCAGGAGCTGGAAGGGACTTCGAAAGATCATCCAGTCCAACCCCCCTGCCACAGCAGGATTCCCTAGACCAGGTCACACAGAAGCACGTCCAGATGGGTTTTGAATCTCTCCACAGAAGGAGACTCCACAACCTCTCTGGGCAGTCTCTTCCAGTGCTCTGGCACCTGAACTGGGAAAAAATTTCTATTTGTATTCACCTGGAATCTCCTATGCTTCAGCTTACAGCCATTGCC
>VWZX01005824.1:18571-33973 GCA_013399015.1 Galbula dea
TGGAATAGGCTGCCCGGGGAGGTGGTGGAGTCACTATCCCTGGAGATTTTTAAGAAGAGGATTGATGTGTTTCTTGAGGGGATGATTTAGGGATAAGAGTAGTGTAGGGCTATTGGTTGGACTAGATGATCTTGAGGGTCCTTTCCAACCATAATGATTCTGTGATTCTGTGAAATATACAATCTGCTGCCTTTTATCATTTGTTTTACATGCAGAGCTGAAGATGACCTTTTAAAACACTGATCGGTTGTATTTTTCACTTTAAACCAGCTGTATTCCTTACAATGACAGTAAGAAACATCTGTGTTGAAGGCATTGGACCTTGACTGTTGACCCAATACAAGGATAATAGGTATGTTTTTAATCATCACTTGTCTTCTCCAGTTGAATGGACTCTGAAGCAATGTGTCAATATTATGCTTGATCAGGGCAAAATTTGCTCCACCTCCCTTTGTGGTCTTAGTCTCCAAAAGGACCACCTGATTTTGTCACCCCTTTAGGCAGTAACTATATATTCTTTGTACATGAAAAGCACAAATTCAAATGTTCTTCTGTCTATTAGAACAATTACAGAAGAAACTTGGAAGGCTGCCAAATTCTTAGTAATTGGAAAGGGACGAGAGCTTTCTATAACACAGATGGCCAATGGAAGGTAACTTTCACGCCTTTTATTTATAAATATTTATGAAATTGTCTCACAAGAAAAGAGGTGAGAGTGGGGGGAGAAGGAGGCTCTCATAGTTTACAAGAATTCTTTTGAAGTTTGAAAAAGATAGCCCCTGTTACGTGATACCCCAGCACTCATGGCCCTGGTGAAAATGATCTTATGATGCAGCATACAATTTCTGCAGGGGTCTGTTGGATGCAATTCACAACAGTCTAGAAACACCCTATAAATCCTGTCATTAAAACCAGCTGGGACTTATTAGGAGAGCAATTGTGAAGGAGAATTCACCTTCAATATGGATAAAGGAAGAATTGTCAGGATTGCCTACAGGGTCTGTCTACCTACACTTGTACAAAACCTCTCCACCCCCTCTCTTTCCATTCCATTGAAATTTTCCATTTCAATGATACTGAAAACTGGGCTTGGAGGGGAGAAAAAATTTTTAAAACCCATGCACACAAAAAATCCTGCTGTAGATATCTTATCCTTTTCTTTTTCTGCCTAAAGTTGACCTCTGACGAAGTTGCTTACTACTAGTGAATTTACATGAACATAGACTCAAACTGTAAACGCATATTCCTATAAAACAAAAAATTTAAGAATCTAAGCATTTCTAGCTCAAAACCACAGACTTTCTTGTGATTTTCAGCTGTGGAGAGCACGGTTCAAAGGAGATCAATTTAAGTCAGTGTGCATTTACAACCAAATTTAAGGCTGGTTTTCAGAATCTCTAAGATCTACAAATTCCAGTAGACAGTCTCTTGTGAAACATTTTTCTCAGGAGAGTCCTGGTGCATTCTACTTTAGTATGCAGTATCAAATGAACAACTGCTTTCATGGCTGAGTAAGTACTTTCTAAAGAAAAAGTCTGTTCTGTTTCTTTCACAGAAATGATCAGTGTTTATGAAAAATGACACTACTACCAATTTTAGAATAGAGAAAACTTGCAGAAGCGCACAAGCTCAAACATGGTAACGGGCATATCTTAATCCTAATCCTATTCATAATCAGTAAAGTAATTCTGACTTGCATTTGAACTAAGATTTTCAGCTGAGGCATAAACTCTTATTTCCTTTATTACATTATTTTCTCATTTTCTCCTACAGCTTGTTTGTTTGGAAGAGTTAAGCTGCTATTAAGGAACACAAGTTAAAGGTCTATAAAGTTGGAGTGGAAAATTCAGTAGCCAGTTCTGCCTTTTACAGTGGAAAAGGGGTGTGTTCAGAGGGGTTACACGTAAAGCAAATGAAGTCAACCAATACTTCTGGCATAACTAGAAGAAAGGCATGATACGACCACTTCATTCTGCAGGTGTTGACCTGGGATATCTTCAGAACTTTTTCATAAGACAATAAATATGCATATGAAAAACCTGTCCTGATGCACCCGACTGCCCAAGTAAGTGAGACCTTGCTCATCCAAAAAGGAGTTGCTGCCACCATATAACAGCTGATTAAGAGCTGAGGAGTGTGTTTTAAGCTAACCATACTAGCAATTAAAAAAAACAAAACAACAAACAAAACAAACCCAGAAAGCAACTGTCAGTAATGTGAAGGTGTCTCATAAAAAATCAGTGTTGGTCTTTATCTATGGACATAGGTACACTTCTGAAAAAAACTGGTGGATTCACAAAGAATGGTCTCAAACTGCTACAGGCACTGGTTAACAATCTTAAAATTACTGCAGGTTTGTGATGGTGGAAATACTGGTTGGGCTGTGGATGCTGTGTTATGACAGAAATAGCCAGGCAGATTGTTCACAGTTACACAGGGAACAAATTGGCTGACTGGTGAGGTGAAGGACAGCCCAGGGCAAACTGAAAAGAAATGAAATAAAAAATTCACCATCTGGAGACTGAACATCCTACCAGATGAGTGGAGAGTCACTGAATTAAACTGAGAGCTCTTGCAAATTTATACTGTTTGGAAATCTGAAAGAATAGCTAAATTTTACCTTGTTCCTGTTCAGACATACTGAGCTGTTAGTAGTTGTAGAGGTCTATAAAAGGCTTGTGGGTTGTGTTAGTATTCCTTTTGTTCCTGGTTTGTTCTTTATGTTCAAGTTAAACAATATTTTGCTTTGAAAAAAATATTAATCACAAATGTTAGTGTGAGATACTATGTGTTGAAGAAAAATACACTAAGGTGAAGGTGCAGAGTAGATTTCAGGGGAAAGTCTGAAAAAATGGTACTTGGAAAGATTGCTAAGGGTCGAAGATGTAGCTGGGACAGGGTGGTGAGTAACTTAAGCTTTCCATTAAGACTCAGAGTAAAACAAAGACATGATATGTTTTCATTTCTCATGGTTACAAATATTTTTTTTTCTTTAAGTAACAGAGAATGTGCAAATATGTGCTTGTGCTGACTGTGAATGATGTTTAACCATGTGCCTTCTCAAAACCAGGCAGAGGCTAAATGGAGCAGACTCAGAATAAACCCAAATGAAACTGTTAACTCTACCTTGTAGAAAGTCTCTTGTAATCATGAAGTCTTTCCTAGAACTGAAGATGCCACACAGATAACTTTGCTGGACTAGTGAGTTTCTGGAAACAGTTTTTGATACTTGTCACTTTGTGAAAAAACTGTCACCAACCCATTTCGTCTGGGCAAAGCTGCTAGCTCCACCAGAGAAGAGTTCTTAGAAAAGCTGTGTAATTTCCAATCAAGTTCTGTGGGCAGAAGGAAAGACCTTCACTGTTTTCACTAAAGCTAATATAGGTGTGGGTTTGTGTGTATGTGTGTGTAAATATGCAGAATCCAAAGGGTTGCTCTTTCTATGAGACTGAAAATAAGGTTCCTCTCATTGAAATGTATTTACAATTCCACCATAAATAACATGAAGCCTATCACTTAAAGATGAGTTATAGTTATGTTCTGTAAATTGCATTTCTGTGATTATAGAGTTTGCAGTTCTTGCTGTACAGTAGAAAAGGGGTTTTTTAAAAAGGAATTAAATCTTAAATTGTAAATGTTTTAGACTGACTTAATCCCTTTACTTTTGATTTATTAGGGGAATGAAGTGATAAATGATGAACCTTTTAGCTAGCTCTAATTTTGCCTCAGAAATGCCTCTACCCATCATAAATAAGAGTTGTGCATTAGGTAAGAATACAACTTTATCTATTTGAGCCTATTTTATTGCCATCTTTCACTACAAAAGGAAATAAGGTTGGGAATTTCTAGTTTTTATTCATTGCTGTTTCAGTCAATTTTGCCTTTCTCATTGTCCACAATGCTTGCTCTCAAATCAGCAATTGTGTTGATTTATTGACAAAACAGAGTTTACAGTAAATGTCATCCTAGTGTAACATTATCTAAAGCTTATGTATTGAGTGACTGAGTAGGAGCTGTCATAAAGGATTATTCAAGACCATACTTTCCAAAACCATCAGACAACACAAAAAGAACAGAACAACAAAGAAGTTTTTGTTTGTGGTTTGTTTTGGTGTTTTTTTTAGTGAGGATCCTTATCAGCTATCATCTTGGCTCAAAAGAATGAAATGAGAAAGTTTAGTAACATGCTGAAATCACTTACATCCGCTGTAATTTAACTTTTTACTGCACAGAATGGCCTTAGGGTTAGGCAAGCACAAAGGTGATCTTTACAATTGTTCTTTCTAACCTGTATTCTATCCGAGTCTGCCCTTGCATATGCTTGCACAATTTTATTAGGTTGTCTTTGCTTGGTAATTAAAGTGTCTGATGTAGGTTAGGTCCTGCTTCTGCTTGAATCCAAATAGTCACACTAAATCCAAAATGTGCCTAAGCTTCAGATTTTCACGTATTCTTTTCAAATGTTGACACGTTTATCCTCCCTTTCAAATACAGAAGTTCCTTAACCCTCAGCAAAACTGAGTGCCTTATTAAAAACCAAACAAATAAAAATAATACCCAAAACCAACAACAGCCAAAAAGACCCCCTTCTTCTGCCTAATAACTGGATTTTGCTCCTCAGCTGTTTTCTGACTGGTTTTAGCAATAGATGCATCAGAAAGAGCAGTGTGAGCTTGTTTTGCAAACCAAGCAACCTTTCTTCTAGCTGTGGCAGACTTATATGAGAGGAATTTTAAACAAAAGCATTTCCAGCAGCTAGAAAAGCAAGTGTCTTGCTGAGAAAGATGGAAGTCTCATGGTAATTTCTCTGCTGGAAAGCAATGGAAAATAAGAGCTGTCATCTAAAAAATGACAAAGCCATTTCTAGTCCCTGTAGATTAGCACTCTATCTTTCACCGAACAAATGTGTTGTTATAGGTGTTGGCCTGTAAAGCAAACATAGAAGAATGTCACACTGTTATCAGAATGGAACTATTAATCTGTGTGTGAAATGTATTAATNTGTGCAAAACATCAAACCACAATAAACAAAATACTTCTTTCTCAGGAGCCTGTGAATTAAACAGGTAAGGTGGTCCAGAGTCATGGAGATTCTTGTCCTAATGTGATTAGGTAGTGAGTTGCAGAACTAGAGAGAAAGCATAAATTTCTCCAGTTTGCATTCCACTTACCTATTCACCTAGCCATGTATGCTGATAAGTGATGAAATTAAGTCACACAAAAAATAATTTAAAATACCTTCTTTAATTTATCTGCATCTTTCTCTTGTACATCTTTTTTTCCCCTGAAACTGTGTCTGCTTCTTGCTAGGGAAGACTTTACCAGTACCCTTCTAATAACACCTTATTCTTTCTCATTTTTCTGCTAAACTATTTATTAAACAGAATGCTGCATGTGGTTAGTGCAAGATTAGCCATCTATAGAGCTTTATCGATTCCCCTCCCCCTTCCTCCTATCTTTCGGTCAAAAATATGTAGCTTCTACCTGACTGTGGCTGGCCTCTGCTCAACCTTTTGTGCAGGGATGATTTAGATTTTCCAGCTCAGTCACAGCAGGAGTGATAAACCCTGAACCACATGATGATGTTGGCAGTGTCAGACAATGGAAATGAAGTCCCTGGGGGATACCAATTGACATTTCAACACTTTGGCTGCCAAAGAACGGTCTTGCACAAAAAAAGTTACAAGTGAAATAAATGTTAGAAGTCTCGAAAGTAGAAAGAACAGTGAAAAAAAAATAGCAAGTATTTGTAAATGGAAAGTGAGCATCTATTCTACTTTTTATGTGTCTTTACAAAACAGATGGAGACTGACTTTAGATACTTCCTGACCACCAAAAATACCACCTTAATTTCACAGGAGCTATAAGCAACTTAGACAAACTTTGAGAAGAGTTATATTTAAAGTGGGACTATGATTATTTTGTTCCAGTAGGAATTACAAGGGTGCAGATCTCCCTTGCAAATATAATTTTATGTGACCACTGTAATGCAGTAGGCCTTATTTTTAATTCTGCTTTACACCTGACTTACACTAACACAGCTCCATGGCCTAGGTTAATGCTAATTCACACAAGCAGCAAACAAGAATCTTTCTGAATGTTTTTGGCAAGAAGGTTTTTCTCATCCGGCTCCTGAATTTTAATTTTTCTTCAAGCTTTAAGTTACATTTCTTTTTTCTTAATAAAAAAAATAAATGAGAAAACAGAAAAACATATTCAAGTCATACTGAAACCTCTGCTTGATTTCTCCCACTCCTTTTTATCTTTCTCTTCTTTCTTTTCAATGACATTTCCTATGATGAGCACTCAGAAAGAATAGCTATTGCCTCTCTTGTCAGTTTTGTTTTGTCAGCTCTGAATGCTGGGTCTTGCTTTGCCGTTTTCAAGGTCTCTTTTAATCCCTTGAACACAGCTGGTGCTTCAATCAAGAGCTCACACCGTGAAGAAGCTGGCAGTTGATCCCCAAACAACTATGTGGAAGATATAGAATATATTTCACAGTACACAGTGGAATACTCTTCTTATTTCAGCACTTTATTTCAGACTGCCTCACTCAACAGTTCATCTATACAAAAATATTAATTATGTCCCATTCTCCTCAGGGATGTGAACATTTGGGGTTTGAACTTCAGTGAACCCCGCTTGTCAGGTTGCTGTGACTTTAACAAATTCAGTAAAGGAAAACTTTTTGAGCCTCTGCTTATGATTTCATTAACTTCGCTTTTGAGAATGTTTTTAATCACTTCTTGGAAGAAGTTGTGGGAATTGAAGCTGTGAAGAGAGTCTGTGGATACCCAAACACCACAGAACTTTATAAATGAACACTCTTACTTTTGTTTTCAGTAATTATATTTCCATTATAAAAGGCACAACACTCTTGCTTTTTGTTCTGTTGCATGTTTACTCTTTAGTGTATTAGTTGACGCAGCTAGAAATTGTCACACAAAATTCCCACTAGTTTCAGTAAGGAGTGCAATGTGAGTGCAAATCTGAGAATGTTAAAAGAATTTTTTTATGAAGTCTCACCCTAGTGGGAAAAAAGATCATGTATCAGTGAAGCACAATGATCAGGACTCACAGCAAAGCAGGGCTGATGTCTAAGGATGGCTAGTGAACCAGTGCCCTTTGCAAGGCATTGTTTTAATTACGGAAAAGGGGATTGTGAAGGCTAGTGCGTGCACAGGAAACTTGACAAGTCCATTTCTTCTACACGAGAGAAGATCTTTGTTGTAGTACCTCCTATGTTAGTCTGTTCCTGCAAAGCATGTGAATATCTAAGATGATTGAGAGTTCTTAGTTCCTATTAGCTTTGTTGAACTAGGATCTTAACACTCCAGCAAGAGAGTTCATTCAGTTCTGCTTTCCCCTTATGCTGTGAGTTAAAAGAGCTTTGTAAAACACTTTCTTGATTTACATGTACAGTCTAAAGCAATGTGCTTATCAGCATATTTGCTTTTAAAATGTGCATAGTTTAAAGTAATTTGGAATATGTTAGAAATGCTCATAAAAGGGAAAAGTTTGCCCTCTTTTTATATAGGGTATAAGTATTATTCACAATTCCTTATTTTAGGATCAGGAAAAACAAAGACTCTGATGGCTCTTAGAATTGTAAACAATATATTGTAAAGAAAACATCCATCTGAATGTGAAAAATATGAAGCCCATTTAGTAATGGGATACACCCACGGGTACTGAGAGAATTGTCGGACGAGGTTGCTAAGCCACTCTCTATTGTGTTCCAAAAGTCATGGCAGTCTGGTGAAATCCCCACTGACTGGAAAAGAGGAAATATAAACCCCATTTTTAAAAGAAGAAGGATGATCCAGTGAACTATAGGCCAGTCAGTCTCACCTCTGTGCCTGGTAAGATCCTGGAGCAGATCCTCCTGGGGGAACTGCTGAGGCAGAAGAATAAGGAAGAGGTGATTGGGTATAATCAACATGGCTTCACCAAGGGTAAATCGTGCCTGACGAATCTGGTGGCCTTCTATGAAAAGGTCACAACATCAAAAGACAGGGGAAGAGCAACAGACTTCATTTACCTGGACCTGAGCAAAGCCTTTGATGCTGTCCTGCACAACATCCTTGTCTCCAAGCTGGTGGAATATGGGTTTGATGAATGGACCACTGAGTGGATAAAGAATTGGCCTGCCGGTCGCACCCAAAGAGTGGCTGTCAATGGATCCATGTCCAAGTGGAGGCCAGAGACAAGTGGAGACCCTCTAGGATCAGTACTGGGACCAGTCTTGTTCAAAATCTTCTTTGATGACATGGACAGTGGCATCGAGTGCTCCCTCAGCAAGTTTGACGAAGACACCAAGCTGTGTGCTATGGTTGATGCGCTTGAGGGGAGGGATGCCATCCAGAGGGACCTGGACAGGCTGGGGAGGTGGTCCCATGCCAACCTCATGAAGTTCAACAAGAACAAGTGCAAGGTCCTACACCTGGGTCGGGGCAATCCCGAGCACTGATACAGGCTGGGAAGGGACTGGCTTGAGAGCAGCCCTGGGGAAAGGGACTTGGGGGTGTTGGTGGATGAGGGGCTGAACACGAACCACCAGTGTGCACTTGCAGCCCAGAAGGCCAACCGTATCCTAGGCTGCATCAAGAGAAGTGTGGTCAGCAGGTTGGAGGAGGTGATTCTCCCCCTCTTCTATGCACTCGTGAGACCCCACCTGGAATACTGCATCCAGTTCTGGATCCCCTACTACAAGAGGGATATGGAAGTGCTGGAGCAAGTCCAGAGAAAGACCATGAGAATGGTCAGAGGACTGGGGCACCTCTCCTGTGAGGACAGACTGAGGAGTTGGGGTTGTTCATTTTGGAGAAGGGAAGAATCTGAGGAGACCTTTTTGTGGCCTTCCAGTATCTGAAGGGCGCCTACAAGAAAGCTGGCGAGGGACTTTTTAGGAGGTCAGGTAGTGATAGGACTAGGGGGAATGGATGCAAACTAGGGAGGGTAGGTTTAGATTAGATGTTAGGAGGAAGCTCTTCACTATGAGGGTGGTTAGACAGTGGAACAGGTTGCCCAGAGAGGTTGTGGAAGCCTCATCCCTGGAAGCTTTTAATACAAGGCTTGGTGGGGCCTTGGGTAACCTGATCTAGTGGATGGTGTCCCTGACAGGCAGGGGGGTTGGAAATGCATGATCTTTAAGGTCCCTTCCAACTCTGACAATCCTATAATCATATGATCCTAATAAATTTGGGGAACCCTGAATTTTTGCTTCACAAACATAAAACCTGCTAGATGGATTCCTATTTCCAGCAACACCCAAAGTGAGTGTAAAGTACAATACTTACAGAAAATGGCTGTTCAAGTGGTTTGGTGTGCTCATAGGATAATTTTTTTCTTCTCTTTAATTTTTATGTTCTCTCCATTTCTCCACTTCCTCTTTCCTTTGCATGAAATGACAACCATGGCTAGTTTAGCAAGATGTCAGTGTGGGTTTCTTTTACCACGAAGGAAACATGCCACTGTCAGTGACTGATTGAACGGCAGGTACACTGGCCTGATAGCTAAAAGCTCTTCAGAGCTGTTCTTGGGCTTTTCTAGCTCTTCTTCACCTTTTTAGAGTAACCCTGCCTTGCCTGGGGAATAGCTCCTCTCCTTAATACCCAGATGTCCATTGTAAACAAATTACTGTTCTCTTAGACATTTTGGTTTGCAAATTTCCAAATACTTGTTCAAAGTACTAGTTCAACATTAAGTGAAGCACACTGCACATGTTTTACAAGGGCTTAAATGCAGTACTCTAGTCAACATTCATAAATGTAAAACACACTATCACCGTAGTGGGATTGGATCAGTCCGGGAATGCTTTCAATATAGCTAATGAATTGACATGCCTAATTTCTCAAGTACTCTGAGGGGAGACAGTTCTCATCTTTAATTTCTCTAATTTTATTTTAAACATAACAATTCACCTTGTATATTCAGTTATGTGTTTAACTGATACAGAAAATATACACTACGTACTTAAACAACATGATATATATCTGCATGGAACAAATATGTCTGGTTTTATATAGATGCATGGTAAGTCATACTAAATTAAGATAAAAGATCCACTTTTTCTAATTCTATACCCTGCAGTGAATGGAAAATTCTGATTAAGCAGGAATTGCAGATGCTTAATTTCCGGACATTTTAAACTCAATTTTTTAAATAGCCAATAGCTGAAACACCTTATCCTAAAAATAGCAGCTCTCTTGAGAATTTAATTAGGTCATCCACAAGGGTTATCTTTGGCACTCTGAAATTAGCTTAGATGCAGACACTTGGGAGGACAATTAGGATCCATCTTATTTAGCACAGAAGGTTAAAACTCCAGCATTGTCTTGTATCAGTACATAATCATTCCTGTTTCACAGTTCTAGTTTTCACACTGAGCTGCAGTGGAAAAAGGAAGAGGGGGGAGGGGAAAAAGGCAGACCTGAAAGAGCTAAATAAATATCTAGTTTAAGGAAGTTCCTTTAGGCTTTTTCTTCAGTGAACCTGATAAACATGACTCAGAAGAAGAAACATGGCTGGTGGAGACTAGAGAACTAAGATTATATCCAACCAATTCTTTTAACTGAATTCCTATAACTATATTTAAACAATAGGATATTTATACGATGTTGATGTACTTTTTTTTTTTGTGGATGAATATTAAATAATAAACTGCTTTAAATAATTCTTGTGGTAAACAAATACATTTGCTCAGAAACAAAACTCTTTCAATTTCATTTTGTTTGGGAGATACCGTGCTTTGACAGCTGTACTGATGATATTAAGCATCAAAGTCTTGAGAATGAATTTATATTCACATAAGAACTATGGAAAAGATGTCATATCTCATAATCCCTACTTTAAAATGCACACTCTATTATGCTGTTGTTGAATATGGCATGTTTCTAGATTCAACAAAATCAAGTATTCCTAAAGACTTTTTTTTCAGAGAGATATGTATTTTATGAACTTGCTTTTTCCTGTAATAAAAGGAAGTTGTTGTATATTGCTTGCTGGCTATACACAGCCTTTTCTTAAGAAGTCTCCTACCCACATGTATTGTGCAATAACAAGTAAAATGACTCTCCTGGGTCATGGGATAACACTCATGGGTTACTGCTTGCCTTTTTTTGTTTGGTGAGTTTTGAGGGTTTTTTTATTGCTACCTGCTGTGTAATTCTCAATATAAATACTGACTGCTCACAGTAAATCACAGATGTTTTACACCCTGAAAAAGTGGACAGGAAGCGATCAATGAAGGAAAAGCAGAAATGGTGGGGGAGGGCCAAGAACAGGAGAAAAGAAACTTGGCTTTACATTTGTTGGCCTTTTCAAACTTTGTGATCTGGTGCTTTATTGCTAACAGTTCTTACAGTTCTTAGTTAAAACCTTGATTGGCACATGCAGGATTATTTTACTATTGCTATACTCTCCCCTTGTGAACTTCTAGCCAATTGATAGTTGAATCACAGAATAGAATCATAGAATTGCCGGAGTTGGAAGAGACGTTAAAGATGATCTAGTTCTAACCCCTTTGCCTGGCAGGGGCACCTTCCACTAGGTCAGGTTGCCCAGAGCCCCATCGAGCCTGGCCTTAAAAGCTTCCAGGGATGGGGCTTCCACAACCTCTCTGGGCAACCTGTTCCACTGTCTCACCACCCTTATGGTGTTCCTCCTAATATCTAATCTAAATCTACCCTCCCTAGTTTGCATCCGTTCCCCCTAGTCCTATCACTACCTGACCTCCTAAAAAGTCCCTCGCCAGCTTTCTTGTAGGCGCCCTTCAGATACTGGAAGGCCACAAAAAGGTCTCCTCAGATTCTTCCCTTCTCCAAACTGAACAACCCCAACTCCTCAGTCTGTCCTCACAGGAGAGGTGCCCCAGTCCTCTGACCATTCTCATGGTCTTTCTCTGGACTTGCTCCAGCACTTCCATATCCCTCTTGTAGTAGGGGATCCAGAACTGGATGCAGTATTCCAGGTGGGGTCTCACGAGCGCATAGAAGAGGGGGAGAATCACCTCCTCCAACCTGCTGACCACACTTCTCTTGATGCAGCCTAGGATACGGTTGGCCTTCTGGGCTGCAAGTGCACACTGGTGGTTCGTGTTCAGCCCCTCATCCACCAACACCCCCAAGTCCCTTTCCCCAGGGCTGCTCTCAAGCCAGTCCCTTCCCAGCCTGTATCAGTGCTCGGGATTGCCCCGACCCAGGTGTAGGACCTTGCACTTGTTCTTGTTGAACTTCATGAGGTTGGCATGGGACCACCTCCCCAGCCTGTCCAGGTCCCTCTGGATGGCATCCCTCCCCTCAAGCGCATCAACCATAGCACACAGCTTGGTGTCTTCGTCAAACTTGCTGAGGGAGCACTCGATGCCACTGTCCATGTCATCAAAGAAGATTTTGAACAAGACTGGTCCCAGTACTGATCCTAGAGGGTCTCCACTTGTCTCTGGCCTCCACTTGGACATGGATCCATTGACAGCCACTCTTTGGGTGCGACCGGCAAGCCATTTCTTTATCCACTCAGTGGTCCATTCATCAAACCCATATTCCACCAGCTTGGAGACGAGGATGTCGTGCAGGACAGCATCAAAGGCTTTGCTCAGGTCCAGGTAAATGAAGTCTGTTGCTCTTCCCCTGTCTTTTGATGTTGTGACCTTTTCATAGAAGGCCACCAGATTCGTNTTCCAGCCCCTGCCATTATCTTCTTTGACTTTGGGGGTGTGGTGGGAGCCCTTGCCAGTGAAGACTGAGGTGAAGAAGCTGTTGAGAACTTCAACCTTCTCCATATTAGCCATCACCAGTACTCCCGTTTTTTTTCTGAAGGGACCCACACCTTCCCTAGACTTTGTTTTTGCATTAATAGATCTATAGAAATTTTTACTATTTCCCTTGATCTCCCTGGCTAGATTTAATTCCCACTGAGCTTTAGTTTGTGTAACCAGTTCTTTTGCTCTCCAGGCAGCTTCCTTATATGCCCCCCATTCTAGCTGTCCCTTCTTCCACTCCTTATATTGATCCTTTTCATGAGCTAGTGTGCCCAGGAGAGCCTTGTTCATCCAGGCAGGTCTCCTAGCATTCTTTCCTGCCTTCCTCTTTGTTGGGATACTTATCTCCTGGATACAGTGAAGGTGATCCCTGAATATTGACCGCTGTCCTGCACCCCCCTTCCCTCTAGGGCTTTGTCCCGTAGTACTTTGGCCATCAGATCCCTGAAGCGATCGAAGTCTCCATGCCTAAAGTCCAGGGTCATGAGCTTAGAATATATCTTCTTAGATGCCCTGAGGATCTTGAATTCTAGTGCTTCTAGGCTTTCCTGTGGAATGTGGGAAGTAGGCAATGTTTGTTTTCTTTTCTTTTTGATGGATTAAAAAAAACCCTACAGTACTACAACGTGTACTGCTTGTATTTCTAATATTCTCATTGTTCTTCAACCTCTCCTCATACAGTTATATCTGATTGAATTGTACCTTGTAGAATGAAGAAAAACAGCAGTCCATGGAGATCTATTTGAAAGGCAACCAGCAGCTCTACCAAGCAAGAGGAGAAAATTCTTTTTTAGCTTCCTTTTCAGACACTATATTGCTCTTATATTTTGTGTAAAACTTTCTCTTGTCCCCTGTCAGCCTCTCATAGTCCTTCCATGCAAATTCGCTTTGGATACGGGAAGGATATCAATCACAGCTTCAAAACACTTAGGAAGGAGGAAGAAAGCTAGAACAAAAAAAAAAGATGATCTGGTTTTTTAAAAATGTTGCTTCTTACAACTTCCTGAAAGCTGCAAACACTGATACTGTAGCGAAGAACATCTCATCAAACAGATTTTCCTGTGATTATAGGATCTTATTATCTATATTAACTCTGTTAAGGAATGCCAGAGATTGAATAATTATTAATAGAAAATCAAATACTACAAAAATAGCAACAAAACATAACTACTTTTTAGGTTGTTTGTTGTTATTGTTGTTTAGTGGGGGGGTTTTGTTTGTGGGGTTTTTTTGTTTGACTCTTTTTACTTTATATTCTAAACATCGTACTGTCTTTTCAAAAGAAGTGAAGTGTAATTTCTCTGAATCTTTTGGGGGCTTCTCCTATATATATTTATATAGGAGAATATATATCCTATACATATATATATATATCTCCTATAATTTACACAGAGATCTTGTGTTTTGGTCAGGTTTTTAGGATACATTCTGTATACAGTATCTCAATTCCCTGACACTATTGTAGGGAGGTACACCAGAAGGCTATGAATACAAAGCTGTGTACCACCACACAACAATGACCTGATGAAAAGGTCTGAAGGATCATTGCTGACATTTTCCTAGCTAAGACTTGCTGTTTCAGTAGGTTTTTACTGTAATGAGGAATGCCTCATTACAGCACATATCAGTGCTTGGAAGAAGCCTTGAGTTAATACAAACTTCAGAACGGTTTAGGGATGTTCAGGGCATATAATGAGGTTATCTCAGGGATAATAAAGAAAATGAGTGATGAACATCCAGTCTCTAGGTCCCAAAGACAGAAGACCTCCTGAAAGGTGAGTTTGTTTCAGTTTTATCTCTACCTTGATTAACTTTCATTATTTATTTGGGATTTTTTCTGACTGTTCCATGTTCTTATGACTAAGATCAAGAAAAGGTTTTGCCTTCAGAAGGCCCTGAGGCAATATATGCATTCATGTTCCTCTGTCACACCAGACATCAAAGCACATTGGGTCCGCGTGGAAGGCAGGACTAATGCCTCTTGCAAGATAAGAACATCACAGAAGAATGAAGTCAAATAAATACTGGAAATATATGAAACAAAGGTGCCAGTGTTTTTGACTTTTAATGTGGTTTCCTGTGTTCTGTTAAGGCATACTTGTGGATAGATAATGGCAGAGCAGTGGATGTGGTTTTTCTTGATTTCAGGAAAGCTTTTGAGACTGTCTCCCACAGCATCCTTGCAGCTAAACTGAGGAAGTGTGGTCTGGATGATCAGGTAGAGAGGTGGATTGTGAACTGGTTGAAGGACAGAAGTAAGAGAGGCAAGGTCAATGGGATGGAGTCTAGTTGGAGGCCTGTGTCTACTGGGGTCGGTACTGGGACCAGTACTTTTCAATCTATTCATTAATGACCTGGATGAGGGAACAGAGTGTGATGTCAGCAAGGTTGCTGACGACACTAAACTCTGTGGAGTGGCTGACACACCAGTGTGCTGCCATTCAGTGTGACTTAGACAGGCTGGAAAGTTGGGCAGGTAGAAATTGAATGAGATTCAACAAAGCCAAGTGTCGAGTCTTGCACTTGGGAAAGACCAATCCCATGGATCAGTACAGGTTGGGGGCTGAGCTGTTGGGGAGCAGTGAAGGGGAAAGGGATCTGGGGGTCCTGGTGGATGGAAGGATGACCATGAGCCAGCAGTGT
>VWZX01005824.1:37548-53487 GCA_013399015.1 Galbula dea
GATAGGGAACTGCTGGAAAGAGTCCAGCGCAGAGCTACCAAGATGATGAAGGGGCTGGAACGTCTTCCTTATGAGTCGAGGCTGAGGGAGCTGGGTCTCTTTAGTTTGGAGAAGAGGAGGCTAAGGGGTGACCTCATCTCTGCTTTTAAATATGTGAAGGGTGTGTGTCAGGAGGATGGGATCAGGCTCTTCTCAGTGGAGCCCACTGACAGGACAAGAGGCAATGGTTGTAAGCTGAAGCATAGGAGATTCCATGTGAAGACATGTAGGAATTTTTTCCCAGTTCAGGTGCCAGAGGACTGGAACAGACTGCCCAGAGAGGTTGTGGAGTCTCCTTCTCTGGAGATATTCAAAACCCCCCTGGACATGCTTCTGTGCAACCTGGTCTAGGGAATCCTGCTGTGGCAGAGGGTTTGGACTAGAAGATCTTTCGAGGTCTCTTCTAACTCCTAATATTCTGTGATTCTGTGATATTTAGGAAATAAAGTAGTAGTTGTGCGTTTTAGTTACTATTATTTCAGTTTGGTCTGTAAACAGATCTATCTGGGAAATGGTTTTACAAATACCACGAGAGGGGAATGCACAAAGGATATGTCTGCAAGACACAGGTAAAGTCAGTAAAAAATATTATTTGTGAAAGAGAGCCACTTTTTACTCCATTTTTTTCTGTCACTTTTTTGTGGAAAAGTAAACTGATTTTGTGAGTTTGTATGGCTTTCTGGATTTCTTCTTTCTTTTTCTAGTAGACAAAGAGACTCAATTTCTTGAGGCCTCCTTCTTTTTTGAAATTGTTGGTGTAGGAGTGGTGCTGAAGGTACAGAGTCATAAGAACTAGAAAGGTTTATTACATCTCAAACCTTGTGAATGTAATTTGAGTACTCCTGCCCTAGACGCCTCAAGGTTGATATACTTCTATTCAGTTGTCCATAAAAAGTCTTTGAAGAGATTAATTTTCTAAAAGGGTACCAGCAGAGCATCAGGTTCATAGAGCACCAGAACATGAGGATCCCCTGTTTGTCTGTTTGTCATCCAGTGTGACTTACAGTGTATTTTAATCTAAGTCCTATTTGGTCTTCTATAAAGCAAATTCTTTAATAACTAGTTGCTCACATAAATCACATTAACAATATATCCCTAAAAGTATTCTCCTGAGTATTCCATTTTTTTAAAAATTTACTATTTCTTTATAGAGAGGAAAGTGCATTTGAAATAATGTTGGGTATTTTGCCAAGTCTGTCAAAAGAGTAACACTTCCACTTTCTCAGCTCTGTCTCATTAAAATCGTATTCTAATTCTGTCTCAGCTTAGTCTCTTTGCTTCATAAGTCATTGCCTGCTCATTACTTGTAGTGTGAAAGATGAAATTTATTCAAACCTGATAGCAGGGATAAAGAATTGAAAGGCAAGCAGCTGGGAGAAATGAAATTAACTTATTCTAATGCTTTTTTGACAGGATTTTTTTTCATTGCCATGGGTTACTATAAGTGTCAGTTTGGATTTGTGGTGCTGTCTTTGTTAGGTTTATGAGAGATTTTTTAAAACAGTCTTAAATGCTAAACTCTGCTTTCCTTTGTTGTATCAATAGAAATATCGATCAATATCTGTGTTGATGATATGGTCAAATATTACTTGTTACAATAGTGTGTAATTATTCTATCATTATAGTTGTCTAAAAAAGATTAAATTTTTACATTTGTTTTAAAATAGATTCTTCAGCCCAGTATTTAGATAAATAGGATGCACTCAATAAGGTCTGATCAAATGATAGAAAATGTAATATAACTTGCATGCAATCATGAGGAATACAGAGGAGAGCTGAGCTTTCTAACCCAAATATTCTCTCTCGATCTTTGAATGTCAAAAGAATACACTAAGGAATTTCTAATTTTGAATATAAGAGAGTATTAGAAGTAAATTAACTTAATGCACAGCACTTTTCCATTATAAAATTGAGTTGTTAAGGAATTATATGGTCTAATTACTGAACTTGGTATTTTTGACTACTTGGATTATGAACAGATATTGTCGTTAACTAGCTAATTAAATTGACTGCAATAACAAGCAGTAATTTAGAAATATGTTCTAAATTAGTTTTTTATATGAAAGCAAAGTCCTTGTTGATCTATGCATGTGATTAATGTCAAGTGTCATGAATTAGCTCAGGGATCTCTGGTGGAGGAAGGGCATTATAAAGAGAAGTATCTATGTATCTGACACAAACAAATACAATCAGAAGAGCAGTTTCTATTCAATTAAAAATCTGAATTAAAAAATGTTAATAAGACTGCATACATGTATTTTCTGCAAGTATACAACATAATGACTCAGTGAATTATATGTTTCCCTGTAAAGGCAGAACATTATTTCAGCTGCAGTGGAACTAATTTTCTTACCCCAGAATCTTTCCGCTTGAATTACTTCATATTTTGATACTCATAAAATAAAGCATTGGGCTCTTAATCTTTATATGTTCTTATACTACACAGACCCTCAAGTCAGTGGCTTGTTAACATCTGAAATACCTTGTTAATTAAAAACAGTGTCTTAAAAGCTGTTAAGAACATAAACATAGAAATGCCCTATCTATGCTCCTGGATTTGTGGTACTGTCTTTGTTAGGTTGTTTTTAAATACACAGTAACTTAAATACAAAAAAATACTTTCCTGTGTCACATCACTTGATGCAATGTTCAACATCTATGTTCAAAACATTCACTAGGAGCGTACTAAACATGCTTCCAAGCAGAGTAGTTTGATCAGGATACTTTGCAGAAAATATATATTATCAGGACCTACAAAATTGATCAGTAAGGAGAGCCTTTATGCTAGGTTTTGCTCTCTCTTCCTATGTAATAATCATGGCATACTACTCCTGTATTCTTTGTTCACTGTTTGGCTGTTACACACCTGAACTGATTTCTAAACAATATTTGATACCAATAAGGTAATAGGAGATGTATCCCAGAGGACTGATGAACTTAGTCTGCAGCAATCCAAGAGTCACTATTCTCAGTAATCTCAGCTGGGGACAGGCAAAATGTCATCTAAGGTATTAGTCCTTCTTCTATTAACAAAATTCTGTAGGGAGGCAACGGAATGGTAAGGACTACATTTTCTTTTTTAGTCATTTATCTTTATAGAAAGAGAAAGATCATTGCTAGTTTAAGGTTTCTAGTTTAAGGTAAGGAATGATAGACAAGTGTAAGTTTTCTCTTTCAAAGACCACCTTAAAAAAGTTTTAACACAAAAATTATACTTCATTTTATATTATGCAGCTGTCTATGCTTACAACCAAATATCATCAACTGGGCAGTGAATTACGATTTTATTTATGTTTCAATGATAAATGAGAACCTGATTTTGTATTTATCTAATTCAAATGAGGTCTCAGTGAATAATCAGTTCTAATTTGATCATAAAATGCATACCTCATATTAATTAAAATGGAAATAAGTTTTTGAAAGAAACAATTTCCTGAAAAATATTTGAGTTGAAAAAGATGTTTTGTTTCATCTCATGGAGGCAAATCTCACAGCTATGAGACTCAAATACATCTCAAGTTTCTTCAGGGGATGATTTAGGGGTAAGAGTAGTGTAGGGCTATCGGTTGGACTAGATGATCTTGAGGGTCCTTTCCAACCGTAATGATTCTGTGATTCTGTGATTCATAGTTCTCAGGATAAATGGGCTAAATACTTTACAACATGAGTCTTCAGAGTTCTTGCCTAGGAAGCTGCAGATCCATTACTACAGGGTTTTTTAAATTAACTAAATAACTAGAGGAAATGTTGACACACAAAATGCAAATGACATACTTGTATTTAAGAAGACTGGTCAAGAAAAGAATTAACTTCAAGAGCTTGCAAAAAATATTTAGAAAAATATTTAGAAAAAAAATTTTAAAATATTTAGAAAAAAATCTAGAACTCAAATTCATATTGGGATTTTAAAGTTACTTACTGCTGGATTAACAAATAACTTTCTCTGTTTAGAAGATTGTATCCACTGTAAAAACATGGATAATCTTGGCTATTATGACTACTAGTTTGCTAAACTGATATAGCCTTACAACACAAGAGAAGGACCAATAATTTTAAAGATGGTGATACATTTGAGGAAGAACCAAGGAAGAGGAGGAATTATAATGGTAGCAGGCTGGACTTGATCTAGAAGGAGGTAACTCTGCCACTTGTGTTTCTAAATAAAAGCAAATGATTTTCAAGAAATTCTAAACAGAAAGTCTCAATTAACTCTTTGAGAGTTTTGTGGATACACCTGCAGGCTGAACTATTCACATTAATTATTCAGAATGGTATCTGTGAGCAGGGGAACACAGCACTAGGTAAGTACTGCAAGAAAACTATGAGGAATTAAACAAAAGCATTACAAAGCACCCACACTAAGACAGCTGGAGAGTATGAAGTGACATCATGTCTGAGTCACCTTAACATTACATATACAGGAGCTGTTGTTTTGACAAATTAACTCCAATTGGTTCTTGCACCCTACCTACAATGCAATAGCACTATGCTCTAAATGAGGATGGAGAGGGACAGCTATTTATGATATTTGACCAACTTTATAAATGTGTTTACAAGCAGAAATCAGTCAAGGTAGAAACAAATCATAAATCTTAGGAAGATATATTGCAGAAAAAGATCACAAAAATGCCTAAGTGTTTGTTAAAAGTGAAATACATATCTGATGAGAAGCTTCTTACAGCTGACTTTTTCACAAATGTCTAAGAGTAATGAAGGCAAGGACTAGCAAGAAGAGAAATGTAAAATTACTTGCATTTTGCCCACTTTTTAAATACAGTTAGACTAAGTCAAATAAGGAGTAAAAATGGCCTGCATTTTGTAAGGCGTAACAAGGTAAGGTTAGATAAATATCTAAGAAAGAAATCAATTGCATAGGAAATTATGTTTTAACAGAAAAACAACAAATATAGCTTTTATGTGAGTAGGAACCAATGGCTTTTTGGTCATAGTTTTAAATCTGCTTAACCAACTGAAGTGCCAGAAAGTACCAGTCAAGGCGTTATTTATTTATCTAGTCAGTTAGTTATTAAATCACATAGGCACTGATCCAGATTTTCAGAACTGTAAACAAAAACCACCAGGCCCAGCCATTCTCCTAGCTGTTTCAGTTCAAGTACAGAATGTCAAGCTTTTATCATGAACAGACAGTATAAATCGAGACTATAAGGTTATTAGAAAAATCTTGTCAGATTCAAAGATCTCCCTCCCAGCATCACTCACTGTGACAATATTTTTCATTATATTTTTAGTGGGATTACCCAGCCATTTATTTTGCAATAGAAAAGTCCACATGCTACTACTAGTGTGTGGCTTTCCTTCAAAGATGTGGTAGCCATTATCCTCCTAGGAATCAGGGCTTAAAAAGCTTCTTGAGCATTAGCTTTTTTTAGGATGATCTCCTAGTGGATTAAAACATAAGAAATGTTGTTAAAATACTGGCATCTATCCCCACAGTCAGAGATCTCGTTATATGGAAAGAAGACAAGACACTTTTGTGAATGAATAAGTGTGAGATGTGGTGATTACGGATTTTACCTGATCATTCTTATTATTTGTCTAAGGCCAACCTCCAGTCCTCTTTATCAGCTAGTGACATGATCTTGATAGCAATGTACAACTCTCTGTTGTTCAACTCATGAGGGCAGCAGTCAATTCCAGATGCTGAAGCCCTGGGCCTAATATACAGTCTGATCATAGTCTAAAGGGTAAAATGCAAGAACACTGACCATACAGTCTTTTTGAGGACAGTTGACTTATTCCTGTTTGTGCCTGCAATGTTGTGCATGCCTACCCACTCACTGACTTGTGTACAATAGGAAAAGCAGTGTAAACAGGTTTCAGGTGACTGAGTAGCTGAGTAGTTACACAAGTCACTCCAATAAGGATTGGTCTAAAACAGGTAAGTGCCTCTGCAAGCAGAAAGGCATTATAAGCCACAGACAGGATTTATGGATAGCTCTGTGTTATGAAGCAAAATATCCTGTCATCTATCAAGGCAGTGAGGTGTCAGCACTGCTCCTTTCTCCTATCTCACCTCTGTCTTTTTAATCAACTGTATTTCTTTGTGATTGATGTGTTGACTTTGTTTTGGTTACAAAAAAAGTAAAGAGAAAGTACAAAGGCAGTAGCAGATGCTGATCTTGCCATAAAACTCAGAGGTAACCTTCAAGGTCCCCACCCTGTTGTATGACTCAGGGAAGAAGTGAAGGCAGATAGCACTTAAGATAACTCTACACTTTATGCCTGTGCCACAGGAAAGGCATGTTTCTGGAAAGGCTTGGTCCCACAGCACTTCTGCCTGTGGCTTCAGGAACTAGTAATCTCTTGTCTTTGCTGAAGCACATTTGCCTGTCAGTCTTCCGGATACCTTGAGAAGGGCAGATAGTCTCTCCTTTGAGTCAATATGACTAATGTTTCCTTAGTTTTGCTGACCCCCTCTGAGTTTATCTCGGCTCAGTGGACTTATATAATATTGGCTCCTTGCATAGTTTCCAAAGGTTCTCTTAGGTGTAAATCTTGCCACAATGGCGCAGCCAAATATCATTCATCTAGAATGACAGCCACACATTTGCTCTAGCTGTCATTCTGTCATTCAAGTCAGCTGCTCTTGCACTTAAAGAAGGCCACCAGCTATGAGCTGCTACTCCAGCTGCTGAGAAGGTAGCCAAGCCTTGCACACTCTTCTTCGGCTCTGTCCTTCTGCTAGCTCCTTTGTTCCTGTTTTGCATTTCAGTGTAGCAGTAAAGTGAGACATATGGTGGAGCTGCTGTCGCCAGCCCCATGTTTTGTTCTTCATTCTGTCTCTGACTTGGAACACGATCTCTGTGCCTCAGACAGTGCTTTAGCTTTTAAGGAGCATTTTACAAAGTCCTTTGAGATCTACAGATGCAACATATTACTCAGAGCCTGGAATCCCATGTTTTCAATTAAGATGTAAATGACAGACATACATTCTAATTTTATTTTTGGAAAGCCTTATAAAATATCTTTGGAATGTAATTTGTGACCTTGTGAAAACTGACACTTGGTTTTAAAAGCAGCTTTTGCTTTTGTCTGTTTAAGCAAAACCCGTTCTGTTGACGCATAGTTATTTAGGGAAATAAATACAACTTTGAACGAGCAAAGCTAATGGAACTTTAATGTGAAGGGGAAGAATTATAGCATGCTGGGAATTTTGGTAGGAGCAGAGCTACAAAGAAGTTGCCACATTTGTTTAAAATGTGGTTAAAATTCTGGTTTGGGAAAAGACAAAAGAGTAAAGTTGGATAGTTACTTTATGAATGTGGATTGTAATGGAGAGAGCTCCTTGGTTTCATAGCTCTGTGTTAGATTCCCACAGCCTTGAACAAACAGCTCTCAGCCTTATATTTTCTAAGCTTTTGTCTTCCCACTTTGGAATTCTGACTACAAGCACATTACCAAGCCAACTGGATTCAGTACAAAGCTCCAGTGTAGCTCTTTTTATCAAAAAGATCAAGACAACAATTGTGTGCCTACAAGAAAAGAACAAATAAAACCATCAAGCAAACATTAAAAGAACAATTCTAGAGATAGTTGCCTTTGAAATGCAATAATGGGCAACATTCAGTCCTGAGATTTGAATTCTGAGTAAAAGGAATTCATTGCTAACTGCCTTTCCTTGTAATTATCCGAGCTGCTGGCAACATATATTTTTAGCAGTATTAATTTTGTGCAAAGTAATATTTTGTAGTTGTGCTGAACCCCACACAATGGCAGCATTGTAAATCTGCTTTATGGAGTTAGTTTTGTTTATTGTAGAGTTCGTATATGAAAAAAAAAAGAAATCTAAATTTTGTGTTGGCTTCTCCCCAAGCCACAGCAAATGAAGTATTGTTTTACAAGAGCTTGTTCTGAAATATCACTTCCCGAATGTAAAAAGTACAGTATTTGTGCAGATGCATTCCACAAGCACGTACAATGTCCAGCTGAAAAAATATAGCAAGAGTTGACCAGGTTTTTTTCTTTCCAGAATAGCCCAGTTTCACACTTTTGGGAGGGCTCGGGGTGTGAGGAGATAAGTAACATTTTTTAAAAAAAACGTTTCATTTTGCAATGCCCTAGAAGTAATTTAAGTTGAATCTACCAGACACAAGTAATTCAGAATAAAAATTCTGTCTGAGTATATTTGACCACTGTTATTTTATGTCTGGCGGCACTACAAACCTAAACCATAGAAATAGTTTCAGTGAATCATCCTGTACTGTTTTATTCTTCCTTTTCCTCCCTCCCTTCCTTATTAGTACATTAACTTTGGAGTCACTGTTAATCACCTGTCTGAATAGTTACATTTTGTTTTTTGGAAGGAGGTCACATGATTGGAAAAGTCCTTCCCAGATATTTTGATTTTAATATAAATATTACTGAATGTAAAGTGAATTGGAAAAATAATTTCAGACTGGCCTTTTTGGCCATTGTGTGGATAGGTGGTGAAGTATATATGTGATATGCAGTCTAAGCAAATTAAATGTTATTTACAACCCATGACTGATGAGAAGGACAACATTTTCCACATCCATCCACTGAAATATGGACAGACATGCAGTCCCAATTTGGTATTTGTTCCAAGAGGGGTGCAGGGATGCAATGGCAGCAGCCTCTGATTTCTGTGGAGAAACAATTAGCTGATCACTGCCATGTGAAATACCTGCCAGGCTGCTTGGTTTCTCATCCACACAGTTGAAAGATTAAAGGAAGGAATACAGAATGGCAATACATTCAAAGCATATTCTTTATCCACCTCCTCCAGGATGCCCTGGAGCTTGTACAAACTCATGATTAAAGTTCCATCTGATTAATTTAGCAAGCTTATGAAGAAATCACTGCCCCTTGACTGCTTCTGAGACTGCATTAAATTAATATAAGGGAGTTCTTCTTTAAGGCTTGAATAAAAGGAACACTAGTATCCTAGAAAGATAGGACAGAGGAAGAGAGACTGTATATTTCACAAAATAGGTATCCTGGATGATTTCAGAGAAGTCGTTCAGTGTGGCTCAGGTGAAATTTGTGTTGTACTTTGCTAGTCACATTCATGATCTAGTAAACCTCCAATTTGAAAATAATTTTTGCCTTTTTTTTTAATATATTTTTAATATTGGAACTACCCCCTGCTTGTACGTGTTCACAAAGACATGCCTCTAGTATATAGAAAATATGAACTACATATAAATTACTTTCAATTTTTGAGAATTTGAAGTGATTTCGTTTTTTTCATTTCATAAAGATAACATTTTCCCAGATTACGATATAGCAGTGTGATAATAATCCATATTGTTGGGGGGAAACAAAAAAAAAAAGATGAGGTCAGGTAACAGCCTGTCACTAAGGCAGTATTACAGCCTTATCAGAAATGCAAACAATACAAACACCTTTTATTTTCTAGCTAAGTGTTTTTGTACAAGGTAAACAGCCCTCCTCATTTTCTCCTTTCTTCTCTAGCCAGGCCTTATAAATCATGCTGATGCACTCAACAGAAAATAGGCCTTTCCTCCGATCTGAAACTGTAATTGGTCTAGATTTGTGGTCTCCTCTTGCTCTAGGGCAACTTGCATTTAGTATTGCCAAAAGCTCTAGTATGTTATTAGCAGAAAAAGAATATTCTGACACTACAAAAGCTCTCTGGGACAGACACAGTTAGCATGGGCATCTCTTCTGCTGTACTGCCAATAATTTGCTCTCTTTCATAATTGGACTATTTTCCAGCACAGTCAGCCTAAGAGCTGCTTTTCTCAGTATCATTTACCTTAGGGGCATGTTCTGAAACCTGGTTCATTAGTGTTCATAAAGTTCTGTGAAAAGCAGTAATGGAAAGGGCTGCAAAAACCCACGTTTATTTTTCCAGTGTATTGTTTTACGCTATATAAATCCCAGAATATCAATAAACAATTTTTGAAAAATACTTTCCAGATAGTCAGCAACACTGTCTGTAAGAACATATTAAGAATTCAGTTATGACCTGTCATATTTTTATAATACTGAAAGAAGTTTATAGTTTCTCTCTAAAGATGTAGATATCCTAAGAACCACACCACCTAAGAGCTAGAGCTTGGGATTCCCACCTCAGTTCCACCCTGAAACTTACCTGCCCATACTGAAATGTCATTTATCTTGCTGGAAAATAATGCTGAGGCCCCCTTTTTTTTTTTTTTTGCACATTATTTGCCAGCAAAGAATGTTGAGTACTTTTTATAAGCACTAGATGATAAGACTGGCTGTAAGAAGATACTACAAATGCATTATATGTCCTTCAAGTGCAGTTCAATAAAGGCAATTAAAAATAAAAGAATGTAAAATGAAATGAAGTGATGAAACTACATAATACCACCACTATTAGATTTTACTAGGTATGTCAAGTTACTTGTTTTAAATTGTCTGAATTTAATAGGAAGTTGCTAATTTGGAAATGCCTACAGATGCAAAGGAATCTTAAGAAAGGTCTAGTAGGAAAACTAAATGCAGCTGTAAGATGTGGAATTGCCACTAAAAAGTGCTCACACAGTCACACATTATTTATACAGTTGTGACACATTCAGTAACCAGAGTTTTATAGTATTATTGCATTATTTACCTTAAATTGCAAGTTTTCAGCTTATTAAACATAAAAACATAAGCTGTTGCTTTTAAATGAATCAAATCAAAACAAATCTCTAGATTAGCATTCAAAACCTTTAAAAACCCAAAAGGCAGATATAGCCTCCTCAGCGTTAATTCCTGTTTACTTAAACAAACTTTTCTCATTTGTTTTTAAGCCTCCAACCAGAAATCTCATTAAAATAACACCCAGCCTCTAGTTCAAAAAGTAAAGATGGTGAGTTTGGGGCAGGTGGGATAGAGAAGGAATAATTGTCTAAAGTTTCCAATATCTTTTGAAGTATTGTATTTATGCAATAAACTTATTGTTAATAAGTTATGAGACCTAAAACATTAAAAATGAGATGAATTTCCTCTTCATTTTTACTTTATGTTCATCAAAGTGCTGTTGGTAGTGAACATTATTTACTAGAGAGTACAGGTTAGACTTCTAAGTGAGTAGCAAGTGCTATCTGCTAAAGCAAAAAAAGCAAAAACAATGCCTGTACAGCCCTAACTTCCAAAAAAAAAAAAAAGAAAGGACATAAGCGCTTCAGAGCTTCAGGTCATTGTTTCATACCTTCAGGTTTAGAAAGTACTTTTTGATGTCTATACACACTGCTGACCTGAAAATCTGTAACTTAACTACAGCAGGACGTGTTCAAAGAAAAGCATAACTCTCAAAACTGTTTCTGGGAAGTGATGGTCAATTTGGATTGGAGGTCCTAGAAAGTATAGTCTTTGCCATGTGTGGGAAGAAATGGCTTCTTCTGGACAGAAGGAAAAAAGAACTGCTGTTGGGTGTTTCCTTATAAATATTTGTCAGTTTTGTGGGTTTTTTTTAAAAAAAGCTGATGCTGAAAATTGAGTGATTTTTCTCTCTTTACTGTGGAGAATGCGAAGCCTAGAACTCTCTGGTTTGACCTCTAGAGAGAGTTTGAAGGCTAAGCAAGAGTCCGTACACCACCGCAGAGTGAATAAGAGACCTGTTTAATACCCTTTCCTACATTAGTGGTCAAACTAGCAATAAAACAAAAATACAAGACCTCTTGTGGAAACTTCTTCAGGTCCCAGTGTGAGGCCCGGGTTCAAGTGAGACTAGTGAAAGTAGTGGTGGGAGCTATGTAGTCCCCTCAATCGTCTTTCAACCCTGGATGAGCTGCAGTGTCTGTTATTAGGTTAGAAATGGCAGTCATCCACTATAAGCTACACAGACATCATTGCCCTAATGTTCAGTGCGGATTCCCTTAAGATTGTTGAAGCTTTCTTTCTCCTTTCAATTAAAATTGACTTTCTGATAATGAGTTTGTGCCAAGTATGAGGTTGGTACATTGCATGTAAGAACTAACTACCAAAGATCATTGTGGAACACTCAGTGCTTGTGTATGTCTCATGTTAACTCAACTGGAAATCTGCAGTAAGTGGTACCTTCTGGGCTTCATCAGAAGGACTACTGCCAGCAGGTCAAGGGAGGTGAACCTTCTCCCCTGCTTGATGCTACTAAGAAACACCTGGAGTGCTGGGTCCAGTTCTGGGCTTCCCAGTATAAGACATATGGACAGACAATGTTAAGAAATAGCACATTACATGGAATTGAGGTGTGAGATGCAAAGGAGAAGTAGTAGACGCATCTGGCTGCACTGAATGAGCAGCCTGCAAACACTGCCTGGCAAGTTGCAAATCAGGCACAAAAGCAGGAGCTGGAACTTAGTGGAGAGCAAAAGTGCCCCTTACTTACCTCCCAACTGGTAAACTGATGCATGCCAAGGAACCTTGATTCTCAAGGCCAGCAGTGATCATAATATAATGAACTCATTTTCCCTAAAAGGTTATTGCATTGCTTGGAATTCAACCTCTGTGTTCTATGTCCTCAGTGCTAGCTGTCTACATCTCCTCCTTTCTAAAAACCAGTAACAATATTTGAAGACAGCTACTTCTAGAATGCTAATTTGTATGCACTGTCTGTTCAAAAATTTCCAGACTAAGTGTGGTGATGTGACATTGTTTATTAATGTCTTGCAATACTCACATAGATGCAGAGAAATTGTCTCATTGGTTTTCTACTTTTTTTTTTTTCCAGGAATATATTACTCCTAGAAAAAATAACAGAAGAATAATGACAAAACCTTAAAGTCATAGAAGGGTTAAAGTTGGAAGGGTCCTTTAGAGACGATATAGTCTAACCACCCTGCAGCCATCTTCAAGTAGGTCAGGTTGGAAAGAAACCTGTACAACCTGACCTGGGATGTTTCCAGGGCTGGTGTATCTAGTACCTATCTGGGCAACCTGTTCCAGTGTTTTACTACCTGCATTGTGAAAACTTCCTCTGTGTATCCAGTTTAAATCTCCCCTCCTTTAGTTTAAAGCCGTCACCCCTTGTGGTATCAAAATATGCCCTGCTAAAAAGGTTGTCTCTAACTTTCTTATAGGCTATCCTTAAGTACTAGAAGGCCTTAAGTACTGTAAGTACTTTTAGTGCTATAAACTCTTTCTGGAGCGTTTTCTTCTTCAGTTGGGCTGAACCCCAACTCTCTCAGACAAAGGTCATGGGGATGTGTTAGTTTAGACGGATTTCAGGTAGGGAGCCATCAAGATGGTCAGGGCTGGAGCACCTGTCCTGTGGGGAAAGGCTGGAGGACCAGGGTTAGTTCAGCTTGAAAAAGGGGCAGCTCCTACTCTCCCTCCCTGTCAGCTTTACAACTAGTCTTTATGGTTCTAAAATTCTGAGACTGAAGAAGACTTCTGAAGGTGGAATTAAAAAAGCAAACATTTGTTTAACAATTTATAATCACAAAACCTTTCATTCTACAATAATTATATGCCATAATAAAACATATCTGAATGAAGAGGTGTACAAGGATTTTAAGCAGAGTCAGAGGCACAGTAAGTTTATAAAAAGTTTTTTTAACATATAGCCATTTTTTCCACTTTTTCTTTTTGATCTAGAGAAGATTTTCTATTCACTTCAGGAAAAGAAAACACCACAACTGTTTACTTCAATGATTTTCTTGGCTATTGCACAGCTCTTTGCTTTCAATGAATATTCTTGAAACAAAAAAAATCACTTGTACAAATGTTTATAGAAAACAAAAACGTCTCAGAACACTATCAAAGTAGGTACATTATTTTTATTCCAGCATATGTTTATGAATACTTCCTTGAAGTATTCTGCTAGTTTGTGGTGGGTTTAAAGGCTCTTCCCAGCCCCCACACACGGCAGTTAAAGGANGGGGGGGCCCGAACTGATACGATGTTATGTACGTGGTCATGGAATACTTTTTAGAAAACACAGTTACTGAACAGAATTAATTCTGTTCTAACCCAAACCATAACACAGTTCTAGCCCTAAATTTGGAGTTTAAAAAACATTTACAAAATTCTTTCCACTTCCCTCTACACCACCACGTTTACTTACTCACACTGGTTTTCTCTTTTCGATATGTTATCTCTGTAATACAGGATTCTACAAATCCATGAAAGCAAAAAAGCTTGAGGCAAAGAGGTTTTCCTTATTAACATGTTTTCCTTATTAAAATCTTGTGTTATCCCTTGGCTATAAAAAAAACTAAGACCAAAACCTGTGACTGAAACTGTACACTTACTTCTGCGCTACGTATATAAAACCTCAATCACTTATTACTTTCTGAGTCTGAAAGATAACACTGATCTCTCTGGCTTTTGTGCTGCATTTTGGCATTCCTGGCTTGACATTCCAATGCGTTTTTGCATTCCTGGCTTCTGATCATAATTAGTGCAGTTTGGTATCTTTCCTTTTCATGAGAAGAACAAACGACGTACAGCATTAATAATTTATGCTTAGGAAATAGGAAGGATGATAAATCTCTGACTGAGAATACCAGAACTGCACAAGTACTTTTACACTTCCCTTGTTTCTGAAAGGAAACCCTTGGAAGGAACATACAGACTGGGTGTTAGTACTCAAGCATAGGCAGTGAACCACCTATATATAGATACATTTACATTTCAAATCCTTTTCTAAGTATGTGTAAAGGATGGTTGTCTGTCTAAATTTTGTTCACATATTGTTGCACATACTATCCTAGAAGGCCAGATTTGGAGCATTTTTCTGAACTGCACAGGCTCTTTTAGTCCTAATGGTACTTGACTTCTTTGCTCCAAGAATGGGTGAGGAAAGGAAAAAAACATGTATCCTAATAATTACAGTTGGTACTATGGCTAGCAACAGCACCACTCCAACCAAGGTGCTAGCATATTTCTGGCATGAGATACACACCACCATCACGTTCAGGATAACGTTTTCTGTAAGGAGGAGACACAAAGAACAACAACAAAAAATACTGTAGCCTAAATACACTTCCATATTTTGGAAGACACACACAAATCTGCACAAAAATGTCATTTTCTAAAGGTCATACACTGCCTCGATTATTTTAATAACTCATAAAATACACTTCAGGGCCTCGATTATTTTAATAACTCATAAAATACACTTCAGGGTTTTTTTAACCGTACTGTAGGTAACTTCACAACATTGGTGGTCTTTATAATGTTTTGGGGGAGGGGGAGGCTATTTGCTTTGAAAACGGTTCTAAAAAAATAATAGGATTATTCTCATCTTTCATTTAGCTTAATAATGCACTACATACATTTGTCAATCAAATTAGAATTACTGTCAGACCATAATAATGCATTTTGGTTTAGCCAATATCAGTCAGACCTGATTTATTTGCTTAATACAAATCTAATTGACTTTCAGGCTGCTCTTCTCTTTTCAGCTGTTAACCAACCAAGTACATCTTTAATTTCCAAGACCGATGGTTTGGTAGCGGTTGAGAGGAAGAATGATTTGCATAAGGCCCCAGAAGGGTGCCAAAACTCTTCACGCTTTAAACAGAAGCCTTTATTATTCTGTAAGTGGATGTGTTGAATTTTCATGCTTTTGTTTCCAGTTCAGCCCTGACAGAAAGAATAAAGTAGATTTTGCCAGCACCCCTGCTGTGTCCTGAGGGAGAAATTCAATGTGCTTCATTTGTCTTAATTGGAGAACCGCCCTTAGCACCAGCTTTTTCTATGAATATATTAGCATAACAGACAGGAAAGTCTAAGCCCACTTTTTTGTAGAAGGTTTTTTTTTTCTTTCTAAGAAACATAAAAACTGTGAAGAAGAAAAATATATGCATCATCTCCCAGTATTCTTACTATTACTGTTGTAAAACACACTGTACAGGAAAAATGCATCCAGCCTGCTTTCTCACCTCAGCATTGTTAGGAGCTGGGTAGAATGAAATGTGATAGATACCATCCCTGGCAGAAAGCTGAAAGCTGTGCTTT
>VWZX01005825.1:2051-25066 GCA_013399015.1 Galbula dea
TTTTTCCCCTCCAGTATGAAGTTAGCAAACTGTATAGCAAAACTTAATGAATAGTGTGCAGATTAAGCAGACCTATTACAGTGAAATATTTTTGTTGGTCTTCAAGTCAAATGATGAAGTATTTCTTATGGTCAGTAGTAATACTTTTTAGTTAAAAAGCTAAGCTTCATGAAATTTACCTGTCTTACATTTTCAAATGTGTTTTTCTTTTCCTGGTTAAGAAACAGCAAGGTTTTAATAACAGTTAATTCCAGCCTGTGACGTTTTAGCAGTCCATTCTGGGAATCGATCAGTGTTTCACAGAATCACAGAATAGCCAGAGTTGCAAGGGACCCATTAGGATCATCTAGTCCAACTCATGTTTAGGCACAGGACAACTCCACAGTCACACCACGTGCCTACGTGCCCTGTCCAACTGCTTCTTAAATTCTGTGAGAGTAGGGGCCATGACAGCCTCCCTGGGGAGCCTGTTCCAATGCTCCACCACCCTCTGGGTAAAGAAGCTCCTACGAATATTCAACCTAAATCTCTCCCGGCACAACTTCATGCCATTCCCCTGCATCCTGTCGATAGCCACCAGAGAGAAGAGGTCAGCACCCACCCCTCCCTCCCTGGTGAGAAAGTTACAGAGAGAGGATTTCCATTAACTGGTTTACTTTGAGTTAGAGATTGTGCTTACCTAGCAGGAAAACATCACTAAAAGACCCCTCATTCAGCCCTCTTTGTCTTTATTTTCAAGAAACCTAGTGTCATTCAATCATTGTCACACAATGCTGTGCCCTGGCTAAAACCTTAGTTTTTGTAACTAAGAAACAAGAGCAACAAAAAAATACCTTATTTTGCTCTTTTAAAAGTTCTGGGAAAGCAATAAACACAACTGTCAGACAAAACAGAAAATCAGAATTACTCCAGTTTCTACTATGGCCCAAATTCTGCTGCTCAGAGCATGAAATATACCTTATTTGATATCACTGGTGTAAGATATCACCATGAGATACCTCACTGAAGCCAGGGCTACACATACCAGGAGAACATTTACAGCCTCTTTGTTACTTTCCATTTTCAAAATCATTTGAAAATCAAAATTTCAAAACATTTTTCAAAATTTCTGCCACAGTATCTGACTTATCTGACTTAGCTAAGCCATCCAAATGGCAAAAACAATAGGATACCCAATTGACAGGTTAAATATACCATGCCTTTTTATTACCTGATGACTTCCACAAATTAACAGTGGGATCTTTGGAATAAAACTTTTGTTCTCTTTTTCTTGGTAATACATCTTGGCTGTGTTTCTAGAGATGTCACTGGAAGTCTACAGACACTATAGAATACAGTCCTAAGGTCTGTTGAAATAATGACCAAGAAGTCCCTAAATTATTTCTATGATAAAAATTGTGGAAATTACTAATGTTATAGAAACAGCCTTTATAAATGCACCTATTTATCCTCCACATAAGTACCAGTCAACTAAAAGTGCATTTTCACTGACATCAAACCTATTAAGTTCTAACTATACAGAGATGTCCCTCAGCACAAAGGACCCTGCTTAAATCAAGGAGAAGGCGTTAGAAATAGTATTTTACCAGCAGCCACACCTTCTCCTCAAAAAACTCCCAAATCTTCATGAAAAACAGACTTTATTGTGGTCCTTCAGGTGAATTTAATAAATCTTGAGCTTCACTTTCCTTTAAAATACCTTTTTTTATAAGATATTAGAGTTGTTATTTCAATGTTGTCCCTGTTATCCTGTGTTGCTTGATTTTAATCAAGTAAAAATGACAGGTAATTATAGATATACAGACCTGTATGTAAAAATATGCATACACATACATATATATATACACTTACACAAACAGACATATACATATTTATACTGCAGTTGTCCTTCCTACTTCTAGCACCTGAAGAACCCCAGCTGAAATACCAGGCTCCCAATCCAGAATATTCCAGGGGTCCTTGAGGGCTCATGAATACAAATGTTTCTAGTCTGATAATGAGGTGAAAAGAAACCTCTGATACTACCACAAAGATACTTTAAAAATCTCCTGGGAAGACAAAAAATTATGATATTTAAGATTATTTTCATTTCCTTGAGTGCTCATCACAAAGTGAGAACTTGCCTGTATTTTAAACTGCAGTTATCTTTGGGAACATCTGTCCAGTGTGCTGGCATGCATGGTTATGGTATATTACTTCATAAATCTCCTTCCTTCATCACATGTGTTAACACTTACTAGACCAGAAAAGAAGAAAGCAAATAAAAGAGAGAACAAAGACCCTTGTTTCTAAGAGATTTTATTTGCAAACAACAGAGTTGTAATGAAACAGGACCAGCAAAGGAACATGGGAGATACATTTAATTTAGTTGGGAATAGATGCAACTGGCATTACTACTCATGTTAAAATGAACACAAATAAAAATGTTCTTAAAGATAGATCACTCCTACAACTACAGTATTTCTGAGATATCCAATGTGCTGGATGTTGCAGACAGAGGTGAGCGTTTAGCCAGTTTACTCAGCATCATAATTACACATGAGCCAGAAAGGAAAGACTAGGGTCACACAAATCATTTTATTAAAATTATTTACATTTATGTCAAGCCTGCATATATAGTTCTTAGAAAATGGTCACAAAATTAGGGTTCACTTGCAAATATTATTTTTCCTTAATTGCTCTCTCATTTTTAGTGTGATAGATGTAGAGAGTTTCCAACAGAGTATTTGAGAAGTAGATATTAGTATTCTGAATGCATTAGACCTGATGCTTGTTGATGCATAACATCTTCATTGAAATTCGAGGTCTTATGATCAAAATCCACTGAACCAGATATCTTCACCCAGCAACAACTATTAATACATTATTCCACATGAATTAGAAAGCAAGTGTGAAATATGAATTTGTGCTTGTATCCCTTGAATTATAAAACTTTGATGTGTTTTGGTTTTTTAAAGCTGCTTATTTTAGAAGTTACTTAACCTTGTCAAATATTATATGGACTGCAGCCACATGATCTCTCCACAGTGCATGACACCATCTCAGATCTGAGTGAGCTGGGTCTCTTGAGCTTGGAGAAGAGGGGGCTAAGGGGTGACCTCATCTTTGCTTTTAAATATGTGAAGGGTGTGTGTCGGGAGGATGGGGTTAGGCTCTTCTCAGTGAAGCCCAGTGACAGGACAAGAGGCAATGGCTGTAAGCTGAAGCATAGGAGATTCTGTGTGAATACACGTAGAAACGTTTTCCCAGTTGAGGTGCCAGAGCACTGGCACAGACTACCCAGAGAGTTTGTGCAGTCTCCTTCTCTGGAGATATTCAAAACCCGTCTGGATGTGCTTCTGTGTGAGCTGGTCTAGGGAATCCTGCTGTGGTAAGGGGGTTGGGCTAGATGATCTTTTGAGGTCCCAACATTCTGTGGTTCTGTGACAGATCCCAGTTCCACAAGGTGAGATCTCTATTTATACATTAATGCAGAATGATCCTGCAATTCACTAAAGACACGACTCTTCTCCACAAGAAAAGAAGCCAAAGAAAAAACTAAATTTGTGGTGAGAAAGGACAAGACCTTTAAGACCATTATCAAAAGCTACTCAGCCAAAACATCTGTCTAAAAACTTGCTATCAGGAGCAAAGTTTCTAGAACAGCTGCTATGCCATCATATGAAGACCATGGACAAAAATTTACTTCATGGTTTGTATACCTTATAAACTCACTTTTTCATACAACGACATGTGCCATGCTGGGATTTATAATCCTTTTTGAAGCAAAAGTTCCAATTTTTTTCCCTAGATGAAAAGACAAGATTTGTAAAAACGGGACATTCCCAGAAATCACTGTCAGACATGTGAGTCTGCAAGGAACCATGACCTCACTTGCAAACAGAAATTAAGCTTTTGTCAGTTTTACTTAAAGAAGCAGATGGGAGGTCAAGAACTTAAGAAAAAAACCCAAACCACAAACAAAAAACCTAAAAAGAATGGATTCTCTTGAAGAGATCATATAATGCTTTCAGACAGATTTCCAGACAGTGATGCGTATGCTCAACTATTCACAAAGAATGAGTTGATTTTTTAACAAGAATGACAGTAGAATGAACATTGCATATGCTAGGAAAGGTTTAGATTTTTTAGATTTATTTTACACTTGCAAGGAATTAACAAATCTGTTATTACAGATAACTTCTTGGGCCTTTCTCCAACCCCAGCTTCAAGAAACAAAAATAGATCTACAAAGTGGTATGGTTTCCCACTAGATGAAATACAACAGGAAATCCAGGTCTCCTATGAAAAGATTTTGGTTTCCCAAGAAGTAGGTATAAAAGAAAGTCTGACCTTAGTCTGCCATTTGGTTAGAGGTCTCTATAAGTAGTAGACACATCCACTCACAAGACTGCAGGAAGTGTTGTTAGGGACAAAAATCAGCTATGGAAGATGGCAAAAGGTTGATAAAGGACACGCCCACTACCTTTTTGTAGGTAAATGTATGTATATGCTATATCCATGGATGTATCACTGCAACTCAGAATCCTACAACAGTGGGGGTTGGAAGGGACCTCTGGAGATATCTAGTCCACCTCTCCTGCTTAAAACATGTTCATCTAGATCAAGTTGTACAGGATTAAGTCCAGGCAGGTCTTGAATCTCTCCAGAGAAGGAGACTCCGCAACCTCTCTGGACAGCCTGGGTCAGTGTTATGTCATCCTCGAAGGAAAGAACTTTTTCCTCATATTCAGATGAAGCTTCCTGTGTTTTATTTTGTGCCCATTACCCCTTGTCCTGTTGCTGGGAATCACTTAAAAGACACTTGGCCACAAGAGCACACTGCTGGCTCTGGTAAACAATGGTAAACTTATCCATCGGGACACCAAGGTCCTTATTGCTGCTTTCCAGCAGGTCTAATATGTACTGGTCCATGAGGTTATTCCTTCTTAGATGCTGGACCCTATACTTGCCCTTTTTGAACCTCGTTAGGTTCCTCTCTGCCCAGCCTATATCACTGAGTGGCAGCACAGCCTGATGGAGTATCAGCCACAGTTCCTGTATCAACAGGAATCAACAAGTGCCAATGTCTTAGTTTTTTGCTGGACACTAACCCCACCCTTCTCTGAGAATCCTGTTTTATCCAGGATCATGGCCAGAAAGAGCTGTTGTTGTCCTTACTTCTTTTCCCTGGGCCAAGGGTGCACCAGACCAAGCTCTCCACTATTCTTCAGCACCCTGAAACTATGTGTTCACAGAAAAACAGGCAGTTTCTCAGACCTTCTCATTGCTTCCACAGGTGCCTCTGTTTCTTGCAGCTCCAGGTTCCTTTGGTGACAAGAGGTAGCACATTCTTTCACACAACCATGGGGCTTCCTCTCTTTTCCTTCCTGCATTACTACAGATTTTAAAAAACAGGATGACAATAAAGGGAGTGAGCTGCCAGCTGCTAGTGGGGAAAAAAAAGTGGCAATTATGAAGAATGAGAAAGAGATTATTTTGTATAAAAAAGCTGTTTCAACCATGCCAAAAAATAAGAACAAAATAATTAAAGGGGCATTTTCTTCTTGGTGTGGCAGTCCATTACGATGGCCTTGGCTCAAACACAGGAGCCACATGAGCTAACAGGAGCAGGCAGACAGAGAGAAGGGGCATGGTCACATTAAGCCACATGAAGACAGCATTCAGCTGGAGGGTTTCACCAGCTAACAGAGAAACCATACTGGATGTGTACAGCTCAGAGAACTGCCAGGGTGTTGCAACTAGCTCCCAGATGGGGTCTGTCCCACCCAGGTACACATGTCCATACATGGGTGATGCTTTCGTCTGGTCTGTGTACAGAAGACAATGAGTCATGCTGGGAGCACACTGCCCACTTCCACTAGCAACGCCAGCAGTAGTGCTTCTTGTTGCCATGGCTTTCACTATTTCACTACAACATTTGCTCTTGAAAGATGCACGTAATCTGAATTGGAGTGAAAAAGACCTTGCATTGTTTCCTGAGACTTACCTTTCTTTTGGACAAAATTAATGTGTGTTATTTTTGGATTACGGAAGGAAACTCCTGTCTGATTCAAAACAGCATCACGTATTGACATTCATCTCCCCTCACCTCTCCCTCTGCCAAAATGTCAGCTTTGTTTAGGATATGTGTCCTTCTGTCACTACAAGGAAAACTCTGTCCTCCCTGGTACATTTCATCATACAGGGTTCAGTGACGCGGTATGCCAAGCAAGGAAGAATGTGAAACCTTATTACCATGGTGTTTATTGACTGGTCATTCTGCTTTGTAGTCATTTCCTCATTTAATTCTCTGCAAGTATACATTGGCTCAAAATCAAAAGAGATGCAATAGTTAAAAAAAATCATACGTTCTTGGATGAATGTATTATTCCCTACAAGCTGATGGTGCAATTATCTCTCTCCGGTGATAACTGAAAACGTTTGTTAATAAAATTTTTCCCAGAAAAGTAGAATATTATTCCATTATGCTGCTTGAATCCTAGCAAATTAGCCCTTTTTTTCCTTTGGAAAAATCACTTTTTGCATCTAAGACATCATCCTGAGAACCACTATTTACACACATTAAAGGAGGGAGGATGTGCGTGTACACAAACAAAATAATAAAAATATTTGGATTTGCCAGTCCTTCTTGGCCAAGAAAGAAGCAGAAGAGGATCACAGCCAGAACATGCCGTACCAAGCTCTTGCTGGCTGATCATTCCCTACTACGAAGTTAACCCCTCTGACCTAATACTGTTCTTCAGCCCTACAACATCAGCCTAGAAACAGAGAAGCTCCCAGTATAAAGGCAATTCCACCACTCAGCAGCACAGCAAGACACAGAAGAAAGCAATCACTTCTTTATGCATGACAGCTTGTGATCCCCACAGAAGCAGCACAGGAGGGGAGAACAGTAACACCCTGCTCCGTCCTGCTTTACCTTTTCCCCTTTTCTTTGACCTCTAATCCACCCAGCACTGCACATTCTCCTGCTTGGAGTTTAGCAGGGCAGATACTCCCTACAATAAATCCTGTGCACGGGGTCAGAGCCTGTCCTGCAGTTGTAGTGGAGAAGAGAAAGGCATCAGCTCCTTGCCACCAATCCTTTTTTGTCCCTCAGAGGCTTGGATATGGCAGGAGAGACAATGAGGGACACTATTGCCAGCACACTTGGACGAGATGACCTTTTTTCAGCCTTGCCCTTCAAGTGACAAAACCTCAAGCCAATCTTGCATAAGGACAGAAGCAAACAAGAGTAAAAAACAGTATTTAAAGGTAAACCAAAGCCATTTCTTAAGTTTTCATGGAACTAGCTTATCTAGGGCACAGACTGGCCCTGTGGTCATGTCGACCTTTCACCAGAAGAAGCCTGACAATTTTTGTATTATTCTCAATTTATGTTTTTTTGCTTCAGTGCAGCCCTGAAGTAAAAGTGTAGACTGCTCCTTTTGTTATGTACCTTTTCCCAAGACAGAGCACTGGACCTCCAATAAGTGCAATAATTTCAGGAAATACACATCTTTTTGATTTGCCTTTGCTTGAAAATATTCTCACAGCTACACTACACAGAGGAAGAAGGAGGTGGTGATGATTCAGTGAGAGGCCAAAGAGTAAGAGAAGAAAATTTCTCAGGGAAGAAAGGAACTAATGAACAAAAGTTGGGAACAGAAAGAAGACTGTTATGCCACAAATATAAAATGTATAGTCACATAGGCTCATCGGAAAGAAAATGAGAGCTGACATCCTACAATGCTAGATTGATTAGGGAGGACTTGGAAGACGACCAAGGTCTGGGAATGGCATGGGAAATAATTTCAAAGGAGAAAGAACCTCACACTCTGCTACGGGGGACGGCAGCAGTACAATAACACATGAAGAGGATGTTGGAGAGCTGCCACGGACCCTGGGCTGAGGGGAAGCAAAAACACATGACAATGTGTGTGGCTATAATGGATACCTGCACAGTTTGCAACAGTGATATGAAGGATTTGGACCTTCAACCACCTGAAAAGTGCCAGATTTGAGAGACTAAGGGCTGTCTTCCCATTTATCTACCTGCCCTATTCATGTTCAGATACCTCCTACACACTTCCTGCAGCACCTACAGTATAACAGCGTAGTAGTGAAATAGGCACTGCCACACTCTTGAATATACTCTTTTCTGATTTTCTTTTAATCTGCCTGTTTTCTCCTTCTAACCAGAGGATGAGATTATTTTTACCATTTCTTTGATGTTACAGACAGAACTATAAATACCCTTCATTAGTAATTATAGTGGAACTTCATGCATTTCTCTGCAAACACTGAGCACCTATCCAATCCATATAGATTCATTTCACACATTCACAGTATTTCTCTGCTGAAAAGGCAAAACTACCTTTGAAAATAATTTTGTCCCACGATAATCATGGAGAGTGCTGCCTTTGAACAAAAGTGGAATGAGATTTCTACCTGAATCCTTAACAAATTCTAGCTTCATTAATGACCCATTTAAAAATGAGCTTAATACACTCCATTTCAAACAAGGGTGAAGGAAGACTGGGTTGTGAATAGAAATATCAGCAATTACTGGTAGTCATATTGAGAGTTCAGAGTATGTTATACCTCTACAGATTGGAAAACACTTGGGGAGGAGCTTGTGCCAGCTTGTCTGTACAACACCAGACATATGTTGACATACTTCAGTAAAGAACTAGCAAACTCTACATGGTGTCAAATTTTCCCCCAGTGCCTCAACAACATTCATGTGGAGCAGATGTGTTGGCCCCCACTCAGAGGGCAAATATAGGTTGTCTAAATATACCTTCCAACCATGACTCAGGTTTTTGCTCCTACAGAAGTCAAGAATAATTGTCAAACAATGGAATACGGGTAAATGGCCTATTGTTAATATAAGAAAAGCCATCTTTAGATCTAGATTGGGGTTTTTTTCCTAATGAAGGAAATCATTCAATGAGATGCCCAGAAGCTAACATAAACAACCTTAAGATTTAGTCCTGAAAGTATAACAAAAAAGATGCAAATGCCAGTTGCCCTTCTAGTCCTGATTTAAGAAGGCATTAATTGCAAAAAACTCATTGTCGTGTCCTCATTCTTAAAAGCGTCCCAAAACCTAGTTAGTACTAAGCTCTGTGTTTATGGTGTCTGAAGAGTGCTCAGACAGGCAAATGATCTGGAAGAGAGGTGGATAGGTAGCCAAATAGACTTGAAGTCAACACCCAGTAAATTTTGTTTCAGTTATTTCAAACTAGAATATATTTGAAAAGAGTGGACACATAAAAAAATGCCCAAAACCAAAACAAACAAAACCCCCAACAGAAAAAAAAAGAACCAAAACCCCAAACCAAAAAATAAGCAAAAAATCCCAGCAAACCTGTACTAGCTAAAACCCTAGATCTGTCAGTGTTTTAGAATATGAAAATTTATTTGGCTTTATTTTCCTGAGGGAAAATATATCTGGGGGAACACTGAGAAATATTTTATCTAACTATTAATAACAAACTCGAAATGAATCTCATTTGCCATTTCAGAAACCTTTTTGTATTTGCTTTCCATTCTATGTCTGGTTTTTATTTATCCAATTTTATTAAAATGTAAATATTCAAACCCAGATTTTCTGTAAAAACTGTCACCAATAATCAGTCTGGGGGTACATTCACTGAAGAAATTGTATTTGTCATGTAAATTTTCTCTTTCCCTCAAATCCTGTTTGGCACTGGCAAAAGAAATATCATGTATTTGAAAGACTGCACTAAAATCTTCCCTCTCTGAAGAGCTGTGAGGTGGCAGACAGGAGGCTGGACAGAGGGAGATGAAGCTGTCCTATATAGATTTCAGGAAGGAGAGAGAATACAAAACTCATAAATGTGTTGAAGGCCCTATTGTTAAAATTAATTGATAGTTCAGGAGAAAAATCTAGGTTAATCTAGTTTTCATCTTTGATTAATGGCTTATTTGCTTCAGGCGCCTTACACGAATTGGTCTGCTAGGGTGCTACCTGTCCGAAGTGTTAGCACTGTACCTGTACAGTCCAACACACGGGGCTGAGCATGGATGTGGCTGCAAAGGACACCAAGGAAGGCTGCATCATGATCTTTTATTCCTCATGATTCTGGTTTTTTTTTCAGAAACAGCCTCCTCAGTGCAGTATGATGTCTTGAGTCTTTATGGTACTGTTGCACTTTGGAAAAAGCAGTTTATGAAACATTTAAGAAAAAAGCTGTATTTTTTTTCCCTGTATTTTTCAGTAGGGGAAGGGAAACGACCCAAACTGTGGTGTGCATTATGAGCTCCGCATGAGCACAGTTAATCACACAGGACAATGAGCAAATTGCATTGCCTTCATGGCTTCCAGGAATCAACTGGGCTATCTCCTGCCAGCATCCCAAGGGCTTCCTTAACCTGGAGAAACCCTTGATGAACAGAAGCAGACAGTCAGGAGCAAATCACAGACCTAGTCAGTCTTTGGCCTCCTTTTTCATTCAGACAAATTTTAAATGTTAAATAAATACTGAAGAAATCACTTGTCACCACAAATTATTCCTTTGAATGTTTACTGTTCATGCCAGCTTCCCTGGGGTCCTTCCCATTTAGAAACAACTTTAACAAGCAATCCCATAAAATATTGACCATTATTCTCCAAGAAGTTGTGCCTAGTGACTTGTTACACAGAAATATGCTTCCAATTTTGTTTTAAAACATATGAGAAAGGAGCCCTCAGTATTTTTTACATTAGCATTTAGTGCCATGTGGAAATGGCAATTATAAATTGCCACAAGCTGCACTTACAGCCTTTAGTTTCACTTAACTGTTTAGATAGATCTGTTCAGTCTTTTTCTCTGTAGGTCAAGCAGACTGATTTGTTTGCTGCTCACCTCAGCAGTCCTTGCTGAGGAGTGGGAGAACAATCATTTGAGTGCACAACCATATCATTGTATTGTCCCTCCTACCCATAATAGATGCAGATTTAGTGAGTAGCTACGGGGACATGTGTGAGAACCTCTCACACTCTACCAAGGCATTAAGTCTCAAGGGCAAGCTGAAGGACGAGCGGCTCAGCAAAGCTTCTGCCTCCAGAGGAGCAGAGGACTTGAGAAGGGGTATGAAGCTTGATATAGGGAGCATCAGATGGTGCCACTGCAAGCAATGGTCAGTATTTGCTTTCTTTTTCTTCTTCAGAGTCTACATTTTGAAAAAAACTCAGCATTTCTGGTTCATGAGGACCAGTTCTAAATTTATGTTTGTGGCTGGAACATGACAGGTTGAATTTTCTCTGATCATCCTTCTTCTGTATATAAGGCTATAATGCATTTGTGGTACCAAACAGCACAGTCTTTCTCTGGTGGCCTCTCCCTGTGCCTGTATTTTCCTTTAGACAATATCTGGCTATCGGTACCTGTCTTTTATAGAAAAAGCAAGCCAGTAGGCTCTAAAGGCTGAACTGAGGATGTGTTACTTTGGCCTAAGTCCCATTGTGTCTCAGGCCATTTTAACATGAAGTTTGGTGAAAGATGCTGTGAGAGACAAAGGCTGACTGCAGTGGAGAAGCAGCTGATGATGGCAGACTCAACTGAGTATCAACAGAAAGGCATGAGCACGAGGACCAAAAGAAGAAACCCTAAGTATTATGTTTCCATTCTGTAGAAATTACAGAGTAGCAACCAGTATAATATTGTTTTGCACAGAGGATCAGGCTCAGCTACTCTCACTTCACGTAGTTACAGACCACAGAACCAGAGAATCACAGAATGTTAGGAGTTGGAAGGGACCTTGAAAGATCACCTAGTCCAACCACCCTGTCACAGCAGGATTCCCTAGGTCAGGTCACACAGAAGTGCATCCAGAAGGGTTTTGAATATCTCCGTATACTCCATGCAAGAATCTATGAAAGAAAATGATTGCACCATATTGTAATAAAAAATTCAGGTGAAAGGACTAACTTCAGGAAACAACAAAGGCCCTGAAGTAATATTTCAGGAAAATATTTTAATTAAAAATTAATGAGGAGATGAGGTGGGACCAAGAGCAGTGGAAGATTATGACTGAGAGGATGTAAAAAAAAAATTGAGGTGAGTTTAAGAAAAATACATCAAACTTCAAGAAGATCTCTGAGAATGAGGCAAGCCATGAGATCTCAGGTAAGAAATGCCATTCCTAAATGCTGTGATCCATCAACTTTTGTGGAAAGGCTTACATGCCGAATTTACCCCCAATTAGGAGAAAGCTGGAGTCTGTGACTATGGTCATTACATGGTAATGGAAATGCATCTGCAGGGTGGAACAGGTGATGCTCAGTGTCTGGTATCTCTGCTTTAGGCAAGCTTCAGTGCGGTCTTGTGAACTTGTTGCCGTTCACTTTTTTTTGATGGAGATGAAGTAAAAGTGTTCCTGCAACACATCAGTCCGTTTGGTTTCATCCAAAAGTAATCCCTTTCACACACACCTTATAACTGTGTGCATCCTTTTTTGAAGTAAAACCAAACATATATTAGGAGATAGTTGGGAATTCCTCTTCAAAAGAGCACTCCCCATCTGAGCCAGCACATTGATGTATAATACAGCTATTGGTTCAAGAAGAGTGCTTCTCAGACCTAAGCTGTTAAGTGTTTCTCTCTCAATAAATAGAAGATGGAAGACCTCTTTAGTCAATTTAGTAAATCTCTGCTCACTCAAATAGACTTCAGTTTCAGTGAAGGTCCTTGTGTGAATTAAATATTCATCTGTGAACACAGTGGTTGCTGATTTCACCTTATCAAGTTATGCTGGCTGTTTATAAAGAAATCCGTTTAAAACGGACACAAGACGGCTATAGAGGATTTATTTAGACTGGTTTGGAGATGAGAACTGGGTTTAGTTTTAGGAATTATAGGCCAGTCCCTTCAAATTCTTATTACTGAGCTTGTGAGCTTAATTCTCCAAGATGCTGGTTGCTCTGGCCTTTCTCCAGCAAAGCACTCAGGCTGCCTATTAGCTTTTAAGGCTGGTAATGATACTTCTGTGCTCAGCAGACTTCTTGGGCTCACGTTGAACACACACTTCAGGGTTGTGGTGGGTAACTGGTAAGTATTTGCAGGACTGGTCCCAACTTTTCTGAAGAAAAGTTATTTGGGAATTTAGTTTGCATTGAAAAAGGTTTTGCTGTGACATTTTTCAAGTACTGTAAAAATCCTGTTAACCACTCACTAGTGTGCTATATTTGTGTTATCTCAGAGTGGATACATTTCTCACTTACTGGAACTTTAACAGCTAATAAAAATAGAACTTCTGAACTTTCAAGGACCCTTTAAATAGTGTAGCTGTACAATGTGTCTGCAATGCAGCAGAGGCAAAAGAATTCATAAAGGTCTGTGTGACACATAGCATTGTTTGGTGTAAGCAATAATCAAGATCAGAAATTACATCTTCCAAATAAAACTAAATAGGCAATTGCTGGAAATGCAGGCAGTGAAAATCCATCCACATTCACTTGACACATTCTGATTTCAGATAAAGCCAATGCTAAACAATAGGGATACAGCCTTTCCATTGGGAAGTTAATGGCAAAACTCCCCCTGACTTTGTCAGAGTCAAGACTTCATCCAAGGACTGAACCTCCCAGCTTTTTTTTTTGTGGAGAGCCCCTACTGATTTCTGTGGGGCCACTTACAGCAATGGTACTTCTAAGAGACTGAGAAGTCATTCTGAACCTAGATAATGAACTATTGTTTGGAATGTTTTTCCTGACAAAAAATACGTAGTTTCAGAAAGGCAGAGAACTGTAGACATTTCTTTCCCCTTATCCAAGAGACTTGCATCAAGCTTCAAAGAGCCCCTGGTCCAGAGGGACATCACACTGCGATGAGGAACAACTGTGAATGAGTTAAGTAGTATTTTACTGTGATAGAAGCAATACTAGGATACAGAATCACAGAATCAAAGAATATTAGGAGTTGGAAGGCACCTCAAAATATCATCTAGTCCAATCCCCCTGCCAGAGCAGGATTCTCTACACCAGGTCACACAGAAGCACATCCAGACAGGTTTTGAATATCTTCAGAGAAGGAGACTCCACGACCTCTCTGCGCAGTCTGTGCCAGTGCTCTGGCACCTGAGCTGGGAAAAAATTTCTACGTGTATTCGCACGGAATCTCCTATGCTTCAGCTTACAGCCATTGCCTCTTGTCCTGTTACTGGGCTTCACTGAGAAGAGCCTGACCCCATCCTCCCGACACACACCCTTCACATATTTAAAAGCATAGATGAGGTCACCCCTTCTTCTCTTCTCCAAGCTAAAGAGACCCAGCTCCCTCAGCCTTTCCTCAGAAGGAAGATGTTCCAGCCCCTTCATCATCTTGGTGACTCTGTGCTGGACTCTTTCCAGCAGTTCCCTATCCTTCTTCAACTGAGGGGCCCAGNTGAGAGCACACTCTGTTCCCTCATCCAGGTCGTTAATGAATAGATTGAAAAGTCCTGGTCCCAGCACCAACCCCTGAGGGACTCCACTAGACACAAACTTCCAACTAGACTCCATCCCATTGATCACAACTCTCTGACTTCTGTCCTTCAACCAGTTCACAATCCACCTCATCACCCAATCAGCCAGACCACACTTGCTCAGTTTAGCTGCAAGGATGCTGTGGGAGGCAGTGTCAAACGCTTTACTGAAATCAAGATAAACCACATCCACTGCACTACCCTCATCTATCCACCTGGTTGTGTCCTTATAAAAGGCTATCAGGTTGGTCCAACGTGACTTCCCCTTGGTAAACCCATGCTGACTGCTTCAAATGACCCCCTTATCCTTGATATGTCTAGGGATGGAGTGGAGGATGACTTGTTCCCTCACCTTTCCTGAGATGGAGGTGGGGCTGACCGGCCTGTAGTTACCCAGTTCCTCCTTCTTGCTCTTTTTGAAGACTGGAGTGACATTTGCTTTCCTCCAATCCCCAGATACCTCTCCTGTTTCCCAGGACTTAGTAAAGATGATGGAGAGAGACCTGGCAATGGCTTCTGCCAGCTCCCTCAGCTCCCGTGGGTGCATCCCATCAGGACCCATGGATTTATGGATGTCCAGATGTCTTAGCTGTTCCCTAACCCAGTCCTCCTCAACTTAGGAAAACTCCTTCAGTATTCTAACATCATGTGGGGGCTCAGGGGTCTGAGGCTGCTGAGCACAATCTCTAAGAGTATAGACAGAGACAAAGAAAGCATTCAGTAACTCCACCTTCTTTGTACCTTCTGTCACCAAGGCTCCTACCTCATTTAGCAGGGGGACCACATTGCCTCTAGTATTCATTTTTTGGGCAATGTATTTGAAGAAGCCCTTCCTATTGTCCTTAACCTCCCCTGCAAGGTTTAATTCCAGAGAGGCCTTAGCTTTCCTAGTTGCCTCCCTACAACCTCTGACAACAGTTATGTACTCTTCCCATGTAGTCAGCCCCTCCTTCCATGCCCTGTAGAATCTCTTCTTCCACTTCAGCTTGCCCAGCAATTCCTCTATGCCTAGGAGTAGTTCACTAGAATTTTGGAAGCAGTTGTTTCCTCTAAGCTGCAAATGGTGTGTATGATGTTGATGGGTCCATGTCATGATTGGCTTGCAGTCTCAATCGTGTTTCTCAGAGAACAAGAGCAGAGCAGAGCAGATCTGAGTCCTTTCTCAGAGTGTTTTTAAATGGCTGGCAAGGCCATGTTGCCAGAATGAATTATAACTACCTCCTGATACAGTCTGAGCTGGATTAACTACATTTGTAATTATCACTCAGGGAGAGTTAAAAACAAAACCAGGCAAAACAAAAAAGTGCAACTGTGTAAAAGAAAATCTTTTCGATTTAAGTTGCTGGCATGCACTGCCCAAACAATTTCAAAAGGTTTCAGCTGTTTCAGCCTGAGCAAAATGATGCTGTAGGGCCTTACTGTACAAATGCTCCTCCAATGAGCAATCCAAAGTCACAGTTCATGGAGTACATGCATGTTCACAGGGGCTGTCTCCTCAAAGGAAAGTAAACTGAAAGGATGGGGCTCTTATTTTGCTGAGGTTGTGTTAGCCCTGGTTTCAGGGAAGGGGGGGGAAAAAAAAAAGAATCCTTTTTATGCTTTGGAAATCTGAACCTGAGTGTGGAAAGTGAGTTCTTCTCTGCTAAGGGCATTTGAATTTTTCTGAGGTTGTTATTGAAGTTCAAAGCAGATAAGGGCTCTATCAAGGCTGCAAGCTACTGTAATGCAACACTTATCCAATTTGCAAGGATGTTAGCAGCTTCAAAGTTCCCTCAAAAGGCAAGCTAAGTTTCACAGTCTTGCCCAGCCAGAAGTAAATTATTCTGTAATGAAGGTGAGACACAGAGAAATGCTAGTTAAGAGGTTCAACTTCCTTTCTCGGCTGTTATTACATCTTTCCTTCAAATGACAGTAAAATAAGTTGCATTGCAGTTGTAGGGTTAAGAAACCAAAAACTAAAACTAAAAAAATAAAATTATAAAAAAGAGGTTTGGTTCAATAAATGACCAAGGAAGGCCATCTTACCAATAGGTGAAATCCATATCACAGAGGGTTTTTTCTTCATTTTATTTCTGAAATACCGGTTCTTCTTATCTGTTTATTCTGCCTTACTCTGTAACCAGGCTTTTCTTTGTACTATATCTGTCTGCAGAGATCAGGAAGAAGAATCTAACAGAGTGATTAAAACACTCTCGTATCTCTTGTCCTCTGAGAAACACTACCTAGATACAGATACACTTTGCAGATTATTTATATGAGTGAAAGCAGAATACTTCACAAGCATTCTTTATTATTATAAAACCCCCCAATTTCTCACAAAATAATTTTTTTTATTTTAATAAGATGACTGAAATATCAGAAGTTTCTGGGCTAGATTTCGAATGATACACTAGAGGAGATAAGTGTGTCTAGGACTAAGGAAGGGCATGACTAACTGATACAGCACAGTGTTGCATGGAAGTATCCAGCTCAGTTCATTTAAAACAAGTTTTAATACTTGAAGAAAATAGCCTTGTAATATGCCTAGATGTTTTTCTTGGATGATGGCCCTTGCCTCTTAATTCTGCTAACTGAAAGACTGCTGCATTAACCTCATATATGAACTAATACAAAGAGAAGAAATCAGCCAGTGACTAACAATAGATGAAATGTCATTTATGCTTCTTTTTCCTTATGATGTAAATTATTAAAGTACCTTCCAGCCACCTGAAAAAATAGCATGCTTGCCAGTCATGGAACATTTTTTCTTTTCTAAATTATATCAGAATAAAATGGGAAATTCTCAGAAATCTGTGCAACTAATAGTGTCTACGATTTTTATTCTTTTTTTTCCACTGAGCAATGTGAAACAACATCCCTGGTAGCTATTAACTAAGGAAGTGATCTCATTCCTATGTAACTAAAAGAGTATTTAAATTCAAATTTAAGTTTGAAAGATCCACTTTAGTCTCCCTACTTAGAAACGGGCAGTCAGCCAGCCTGGCAGTAAACCAAAAAATCAGTGTTTCTCTGCACAGACAACTCCAGAGAGGACCATTTCAGATTTCAGCAACAAGTTTTCAGAAACCAAGCAGTGAAATAAAAGACATTAAGAAGATAACATGTTTCTAACCTGATATACATATCAAGAATGCCCAGTGAGGTAGCACTCATGTAGAAGAGGACAGGCTCAGATAAAATCTAAATAGATTGAAAAAAATAAAGTACCTTTCAAACATTTGAGATGTCCACAGTGCTGCTCAAATGAGGAACTGCAGTAAAGTAGAGGGTCCCTGTGATTTTGCATAGTCTATATTTCACATAGAAATGATAAATGGTTTTTGAGAAATATTAAGGTTTCTGGGGGATTTAAGTCATTTGTCATAATAAATCAAAGCAGTTGGTGCTGAGGCCATCTGTCTAGATATATACATACAGGGGTTTCACGTCAGTCATAGGTTAACCTGTCTGCTCAGGTTGAACTTCCCCACCACACATGTGCCTGACAGCCACCTGAAGGACTGGTGGTTTGGTGGCTGCTGGCTCCTTGTGGCAAACCTGTGCTCAGTGTTTCAAGCACCAGGTCCTTTGGCACTGTAAAATTCTGTACTATAAAAAGTCAGCTTGGTCACAAAGCCCTTTTTGATAAAGTACCACTTAATGGGCTCAAAATGAACTGGTGAAAAACAAAGCTAGCTGGTGATATTTGTATTTAATGGATATGACTAAGAATAACTTGGCTTTTACCTTCTCATGCTGAGTTTGAATTAGGCTTATAATTTCTGTGTTATTTTCCTTGTATCTCTGCATACTAATTACATTATATTTAAAGATAGATAGTATGTAAACTATTTTGATGACATTATGTGAACTACAACCTCCAGCTGTCAGGAAATAGAAACAATAAAAATCCACCCCCCTAAAAGAAAATAATAATATCCCCATTTTTATGCATTTGTTCATCTATGTGAATTACTTGAGTGTAAGCCAAAACCTCTCATTTTCTTCCTAAACTTATTCACCTCCAAGCCCAAGCAGTGCTTGGTCAAATATTTCCTTATCTGCACAGTGCACATCTGAGAATCCTGCCCAGCTGTAGCATCAGGTTCCGATGAAGGTTTCAGGCTTTGAATTGCGGAAGCTTGACTGACTCAAACAAAGTGAGCAGGTACTTCTACAGGAAGAGCTTGATAAGAAGTTAAGAAGCCCCATTNTTATCTTTAGCCTAGAAGCAAGAAGCCAAGAGCCTCCCTGGCTCAATGTCACACAAACAACTTTAAAAAAATAGCTGTAGATTTGCTACTTTCACAACAGGGTTAGATGAATAATATCATACTTTGAAATAGTCAAGGACTGTTCATACTAAGTCAAAGTTAATAGTTAATTAATCCCTTAGGTCATGTGCAGAATTAAAAAAAGAAAGAAAACAAAAAAACAAGGGGCTTAAACCAAGAATCCAAGAGACTTTAGAAGTCCAAGAGACCAGACTGTGCTGCTCAACATCTTTGATTTGGTCTCAGCTCTGTACTTCCCTGGGACCTCAAAGAACTGGGTACCCTAAAGGTCAGGCCTGGGCTCTGCTCCTGATGCTGCCTCACAAACACAGCCAGGAAGTGCCAAAGCAGCAATAATCACCGTTAACATGATCATACATCCATCTGGTGGTATTTTCATGAGGTCGCTGAGGTCTCCTCTAATCCAAACTATTCTCTGATTCTGTGTTCCCACAAGTTTGCATTCTGTGCTTGGTCTGGTCCTGATATACTAGGACAGAGAGTAATGTAGGTGATTTGAAATTAATTTTTGTACTTATACCTGTTGCTGTTTGAACTGGTAGTTAACTGAGGTTGTTGCTTCAAATGCATCTGCAGGATTGAAGAAGGATTTATGTGTGCATGGGTTTGGAGACAGACAAACAATAAATTTGTTATGAAGAATTTGCAGTGAAGATGAGAGAGCTGTACTGTAGTTGTGATAAGGAAGGCTGCTTTGAAAAAGCAGAGACCATATGAAGTCCATTAAAAACTAGTGAACTGCATAAAGACAACAGTAACATCCTTTCCTGTGCCTCCTTGGAATGTAAGAACTTGCATAGTGCTTCAAAGGCACTTGAACAATAACATAATTGGTCAGGCACTTAAACTCATGTAGGGCAGTAGGAAGAGCAAAATTTGTCCTCTCTTTGCTAAACCTCCCAAGTGCCTTATCTTGTTTTCTCTATTTCAGTGTTTACTCAGGGTTCATCCTCAGTGAAGCTGGTTTGTAGTACATGAATGAATGAAGACATCTTTGAAGTTGCACTACTGGCAAAATTGTTGAAGCTTTCCTTTGATAAGTTCACATGAATAGAGCCATTTGCTATTAACATGTCTTCTACTTATGCAGCTTTATGCCTTGAGAGAATTAAATGAGTCCTTTTTGGATGCATGTTTGCAGCTCCCATTAAAGCTAACAGTTCTGCAAATGTGTATGTGGAGGAAGATGTGCATCAGGGCAATTACAACACATTTGCACGCACATCTTGCTTTTAATCCAGAAAGTGCTCTGCATGCTTTACAAACTTCACCAACACACTTACACATGTTGTAAATGTAGAATCACTTTGTCAACAGCTGCTGTACAGCCACCTCGAGGTGAAAAGCAACAGCTGTGTAACAACAAAAAGCAGCACCACAGAACATGACAACAACTAGAAAAAATTAAATTGTTTTATTTAGTTGAAACCGTTGGGAGAATTCTAGGTAAGCAGCATATAAATCACTCAAATTAAAATTTGGCTTGAACTCTGGAGATAACACTCCTACTGTTGTAGGGAAAATGTGGCATTTTCAATGATAGCAGCTTGCCTAAACCTCTGTCTTATGTCTGTTTGGAAGGACAGCATCTCCAAATGCTGTGTAACAGCTTAGAGAGGCCAGCCTTGTTCTCTGGCAGAGTCGCATAGAAGACTGCCACCTACAGCATGAGCACTTCACTGTTCTGCAGAGCTTCATGTTTCCCTTAGCTGGTTGCAAAGACCTGAACCTGCCTTGCTGGGTAGTGAGACATTGTGGAACCACACAGCAAAACAGCAGCATAAATTTCATAAACAGACAAAAATGCACAGATTGAAAAAAGGGGGGAAAACAAGTGGCTGCTGTCAACATGATCACAGAATCACAGGATCACAGAACGATACGAATTGGAAGGGTCCTCAAAAGATCATCTAGACCAACCCCCTGCCACAGCAGGATTCCCTACACCAGGTCACACAGAAGTGCGTCCAGGCGGGTTTTGAATACCTCCTGAGAAGGAAACTCCACAACCTCTCTGGGCAGTCTATTCCAGTGCTCCAACACCTGATCTGGGAAAACATTTCTATGTGTATTCACACGGAACTGCCTATGCTTCAGGTTACAGCAACTGTCCCTTGTCTTGTCACTGGGCCTCACCGGGAAGAGCCTGATCCTATCCTCCTGACACCCACCCTTCACATATTTAAAAGCATAGATGAGGTCACCCACTAGTCTCCTCTTCTCTAAGCTAAAGAGACCCAGCTCCCTCAGCCTTTCCTCATACGAAGAAGTTCCATGCCCTTAATCCTCTTGGTGGCTCTGTGCTAGACTATTTCCAGCAGTTCTGTATCCTTCTTAAATTGAGGGGCCCAAAACTGGACACAATATTCCAGATGTGGCCTCACCAGTGGAGAGTAAAGTGCAAGAAGAACCTCTCTTGACCTACTAACCACACCCCTTCTAATACACCCCAGAATCCCATTGGCTCTCTTGGCCACAAGAGAACACTGCTGCCTCATGGTCATCCTTCCATCTAACAGCACTCCCAGGCCCCTTTCCCCTTCACTGCTCTCCAACACCTCTGTTCTCAACCTATACTCATACATGGGGTTGGTCTTTCTCAGGTGCAAGACTCGACACTTGCCCTTACTGAATCTCATTAAATTTCTCCCTGACCAACTCTCCAGCCTGTCTAAGTCTCGCTGAATGGCAGCACAACCCTCCAGCGTGTCAGCCACTCCACCCACTTTAGTGTCATCAGCAAACTTTCTGAGAGCACTCTCTGTTCCCTCATCCAGGTCATTAATGAATAGAGTGAAAAGTCCTGGTCCCAGTACCAACCCCTGAGGAACTCCACTAGACACAGGCCTCCAACTAGACTCCATCCCATTGACCACAACTCTCTGACTTCTGTCCTTCAACCAGTTCACAATCCACCTCACTACCCAATCAGCCAGACCACACTTGCTCAGTTTAGCTTCAAGGATGCTGTGGGAGACAGTGTCAAACGCTTTACTGAAATCAAGATAAACCACATCCACTGCACTACCCTCATCTATCCACCTGGTTATGTCCTTATAAAAGGCTATCAGGCTGGTCAACCATGACTTCCCCTTGGCAAACCCATGCTGACTGCTCCCAATGACCCCTTATCCTTGATATGTCTAGAGACAGAGTGGAGGATGACTTGTTCCATCACCTTTCCTGGGACGGAGGTGAGACTGACCGGTCTAGTGTTACCTGGCTCTTCCTTCTTGTCCTTTTTGAAGACTGAAGTGACGTTTGCCTTCCTTCAATCCCCAGGCACCTATCCAGTAAGGGGTGACCTCATCTATGCTTTTATATATGTGAAGGGTGGTTGTCAGGAGGATGGGGTCAGGCTCTTCTCAGTGAAGCCCAGTGATAACACAAGAGACAATGGTTGTAAGCTGAAGCATAGGAGGTTCCATGTGAATACACATAGAAATTTTTTTCCCAGATCAGGTGTTGGAGCACTGGCACAGACTGCCCAGAGAGATTGTGGAGTCTTCTTCTATGGAGCTGTTTAAAACCCGTCTGGACGAGCTTCTGTGTGACCTGGTGTAGGGAATCCTGCTGTGGCAGGGGGTTGGACTAGATGATCATGGGCATCCCTGCCCATGGTGGAAGGGTTGGAACTAGATGATCTTTAAGGTCCCTTCCAACCTGGCCATTCTATGATTCTATGGTTCTGTTACCTTTTGAGGTCCTTTGGAACTCCTAACATTCTGTGATTCTGTCCCCCAGGACTTACCAAAGTTCATGGAGAGTGGCCTGGCACTGACTTCTGTAAGCTACCTCAACACCCACGGGTGCATCCCATCAGGACCCATGGATTTATGGATGTCCAGATGGCTTAGCTGTTCCCTAACCCAGTCCTCCTCAACTAAGGAAAACTCCTTCAGTATCCTAACATCATGTGGGGGCTCAGGGGTCTGAGGCTCCAGAGCACAGTCTCTAAGAGTATAGACAGAGACAAAGAAGGCATTCAGTAACTCCACCTTCTTTGTATCTTCTCTCACCAAGGCACCCACCTCATTCAGCAGTGGGCCTACATTGCCTCTGGTGTTAGTTTTTTGGGCAATGTATTTGAAGAAGCCCTTCCTATTGTCCTTGACCTCCCTTGCAAGATTTAATTCCTTAGAGGCCTTGGCTTTCCTAGTTACCACCCTACATCCTCTGACAAGAGTCTTGTACTCTTCCTATGTGGCTAACCCCTCTTTCCGTGACCTGTATACTCTCTTCTTCCAATTGAGTTTGTCCAGCAGTTTCCTACTTAACCATGCGGGT
>VWZX01005825.1:36217-94313 GCA_013399015.1 Galbula dea
TAGTTAAAATCCCCCATAAGAACCAGGGCTTGTGATTGTGAGGCCATTGTCTGGTGCCTAGAGAAAGCCTCATCAATTTCCTCATCCTGATCAGGTGGCCTGTAACAGACACCCACAACAGTATCACCCGTGCTAGCCTGCCTCTCAGCTGACACAGACAAACTCTCAACTCGCCCCTCATCCACCCCTGGACAGAACTCAATACATTCTGCTCTCTTATGTAAAGAGCAACTCCCCACACACACCCTGTAGACCTGTCTTTCCTAAAAAGCACATAGCCATCCATTACCACATTCCAGTCATGAGAGCTGTCCCACCATGTCTCCGTAATTGTCACCAGATCATAACCTTTTCTTGACCTCACATGGATTTCTAACTCCTCCAACCACCAGTCCCATGGTGGCATGGACCGCCATAAGCCGACTGCCCACTCTGACATGGCATATGACTAAAGTGGGAGTACAGAGGTGAAGTCAGTGTCCTTGTAGAATGTAAGTGTATCTCTCAGTGTGTGGCTCGGGATAGGAGTCCATTATGCTCTGCTCCTGTCCATTCCTGGTCAAGGAACAGGCAGGACATGTTACTGCAACTCTTGCACTCACCTCAAGGAGCTCATAGGTAATACCTTCTAGTTCAGAAAGGTTTTTGCATTTTCAGTGTATATGAGGACATCTGCAAAATAGCCCCGTCTTGGTCCATTTATTATGCACCTATGCAGAAAGGGAGTAGTCCTCTTACAACACAGAGTAGCACTGGCAGTATTCTCAATCATCTTTCCTGTTTATCCTTTGTCTTACTTGAAGGTAAGGACACACTTTCAGATTTGTTGATGCAAGTTTCCCCTAGAAGAGAATCTTTCCACGGAAATTTCCTTTAGACCTTCTAGTATCCCCTTTCTCTTATCTTTTGTTTTCTCCCATGAAACATGAAGAAGCACACTCTGGGTTGACTCCTTCAAGAATCCTTTGTTAAAAGTAGTAATATTTTTACATCTGAGACTGCCAGACTGCATGGAGAGATTTATAATTTATTTTTTAATGTATTCTAGAAAGACTTTTGCCTTAGGGAAATGGGCCCTGTTGTATTTTCTTCTTGGAGAGCACTACAAGACACCAAGAGCACCCACTACAACTAAAATCAGGTCTTGGGACAAATACACTCTTATCAATGGAAAATCCATCTGCAAGGAAGTCAGTGGCATGCATGCATTTTGATCGTTTCAGTTCCAGGATTTCTCTGTATACTGCTAAGTAAAGCTAGCAACATGAAGCTATTGGGCTGCATATGTCCACTCCCCTTTTGGCAGAGGATATCATTGACTTTGGAAGCATGACAGCACTGAGTTCATGTGCAAAATAATAATACTGGTTATTTCTTACTGAAGTATTTCATATTATGTGTATTGCCTGGTATTGCAGAAACAATTAGCTAAATATTTTGTCTCTAAAATACCTTGTTTACTGCTAAGTAAGGAAGAAAACTAGAAAAGCCTTGCTGGAAACAATTCATTAACAGTTCCAATGATCATGTTTGCAAACATTGCAAATAATAAGATGTTCATCTTTGGGAACAAAGAATAAAAGCTATTCCTAATATATTTCATAGAAAGTAGTGATTTAGAGAACAATTTAGGGAAAGTCATAAATAACTGTGTGGAAACGTTTGATAATTGTCAATCTGTAGAAACAGAGGTGGTGCCATTTTTGCATAACAAAAGCAATGGCAAGTCAAACCAGAAGAAACAATGGTAATGTCACCTAGCTGCCATCCAGGGCCTTTCATGGCAGGTTTCAAAGGACAAAAGAAGAATTAGAATGGAGGGAATACTAAATAGTTTTTGATTCTGTTGAAATGAAACTATGAAACATAAATCAAGAAATTCAAATCAGAATAAATCGACCATGTTATGACAAAATGAAATATTTTATTTTAGGAGAATTATAATGATTTTATTTTGTAGTCAAGTTTGAATGAAAATGCCATTTTCCAACTCAGTTTTATTTATTACAATAACTTTATGGGATGATTGGTAAAATTTTTGCCTATCCCTCCTGACATTTTCAAAATAATTGGCTGAGAGAGCATTTCTCATGGACCAGCAGGTCAGACTATGTTCAAGCCTGTTTCGTTTTGATGTCACAATTGCATTTCCCTTTCTGGTGCCCTCAAGAACCAGGAAAAAAATGTTTTCTCTACACATAGCTTTATTGACGTTTTCCTCCTCCTTCCTTCAGCAGCTGATGGGGTGGATGGTCCCTGGCAGAGGGCCAAGATCCTGTTCCTTCTTTTGCAAGGCTTTTGGGATCTGGGAGTATCTCAGCTGGCTCCCATTTCCCGCTCACGACAAGCAATGTTTAGCACCTTGCACTAGTAATCAGGCTGAAAAATTCCAGCCCAAGTCAATGAGGTCCTTTTAGGAGATGCTGGATGAAATTTAAAACCTGTGAGGTCAGACTGCATGATCTGACCTGCTGGTCCCTTCTAGAGTTGAGACCACATCATGTAGCCAGGATTTGGCAGTAAAACTCCCCACTAAACGACAAGTAAAATACTGTTACGTGATAGCCATTGTTTTAAACAGAATATGCTTTCCTAAGGACCCATCTGACCCTGATTGGACCCAACAAGAGTCTGTGCTTTTGGATTAAAGGCCCCATACTTTGGTAATAAATCTAATAAAAGAAATTGATTAGTTCCTCTGCAGTGACAAGACCATAGGGCAGATGCTGCTTTCCGTGCTGGCAAGGGGACAGACTGCACAATGCACTCATGACTGTGCAGCAGCCAGGGTTCAGATGAAACCATGCCTGTGTGGCACAGGCCCTCTACTAGAAATTTCTGTCCCTCATCTAGAATGAGTAGTTAATGTACCTGTGCACTTTCAATGGAATTTCAGGATTATGAGAAACCCTCTCAAGTTTAGGAGGTGCCAAGTTGTTGCACATGAAAATGTTACAAAGACAACATGCAATTGCAATTCATTATTGTTTGGAAAGAAGCCATTTTGTGCTAACAAAATGAAAATGTCCAATATCTTCCCACTACCTGCCACAATATGTCGTACATAACAGATATGTTTCTTGGGTTGAATGTGCTCATGCATGTCTTTGTCATGGATGCTGGTTTAGAATCCTGTCAACTATGCCAGTTCAAATACTAATTCATTGCAGAATTAGTGGTTTAGATCACTTAAAGAATTAGCAAAAGTGATTTTAGTTTCAACTTGTAATACTGGGCCACTCAGTTGAGGAAGGATAGGGAATTACTTGAAAGAGTCCAGGACAGAGCCACAAAGATGTGGGGCTGGAATATCTTATGAGGAAAGGCTGAGGGAGCTGGGTCTCTTTAGCTTGGAGAAAAGGAGACTAAGGGGTGACCTCATCTGTGCTTTTAAGTATGTGTAGGGTAGGTGTCAGGAGGATGGCGTCAGGCTCTTCTCGGTGAAGCCCAGTGACAGGACAAGAGGCAATGGTTGTAAGCTGAAGCATAGGAGGTTCCATGTGAACACACGTAGAAACGTTTTCCCAGATCAGGTGTTGAAGCACTGGCACAGACTGCCCAGAGAGGTTGTGGAGTTTCCTTCTCTGGAGGTATTTAAAACCCATCTGGACATACTTCTGTGTGGCCTGGTATAGGGAATCCTGCTGTGGCAGGGGCGTTGGACTAGATGATCTTTTAAGGTCCCTTCCAACTCTTAACATTCTGTTATTCTGTGAAGTTGCATTTTTAAAGCCTGCAGAGCAATTGAGAATCACATAATCACAGAATGTTAAGAGTTGGAAGGGACCTTGAAAGATCATCTAGTCCAATCCCCCTGCCACAGCAGGATTTGAGAACTGGAAAATGTCCTCTAAGTAGAATTTACTTTATCCTAGGTTTGTTTATTGTTATAATGATATGATTATGCTGTAATGATACCATAGAAATTAGAAACTGAAAAGAATTTTTAAAAAGGAGAAATTCTGCAATGAGTATTTCTTTTCCATATGAGTTTTTCTTTATTAGGTTTCATCCCTTCCACTGTTAGATCTCTGTAATCTTGCATCTGCAGTTAGTAACTCTAAAAATTATGTGTTCATACTTGTGAACTACATGAGGAAGTTATCCCATTTTTTTATAGAATACTTCCAAAGAACTCACTTTATATCTTTTAAGATTGTATTCAGATGGGTTTAACATAATAAGCATATGGTATGATTCAGTTCTAATTCACCAATTCAAATCAGTAACAAATTCCCTGCCATCAGTGGGGCCAACCAATGTAAGAAGAATTGATGGAGAGACCATGGATCACGTGTATTCAGTTCCAGCCACTGTGCGCAGTTATTTTGTTTGGAACGACAAAAGAGCAAAAACTAATAATTGCATTAATCTCTGACTTTGTTGTTTCAGAACTGCAATCACTGCACATTCCTTTCTGCTCATGATTTCTAGTTTATATACCAGCTAATTTTATAGTGGACTTGAAATTCTGATATGCTCTCACTGGCTAAAGATTAACAAATTCCGTATCCCAGTAAACTCACACTGTGGACTTATGAAAATAGTGCACACATTTGGGTAAACTCCTGGGTGAAATTAATTGCTCACACAATACACATTTCTCATCTGGAGCCAGGAAGACTCACTGAGAAGCTAAGTCCAGTACTAGAATACTAGGAGTACTGTAAACCTGGACTGATCCAAAGCTCATGAAATCCACAGTTCATATTACCAGTTTCAGTGGGAGTTAATTCAGGGACTTAATTACTTGAGAAAGCTTACACAGCATAGTGTTATGAATAATTGCATTTAACATTCACATGGCGTTATCAATGTACATCTGGTGATGCATAAAAAGTAAACTGCCCAAGTGATTCATAAATCTGTTTATTTTTAAGTGATTAAGTTAAACAAATGCACTGTGGAAAAATAAAAATACTATTAGTATCTCAAATTAAATATCATTCTTTTAATCCTTGCCCTGACCAGTATTTTTATTTGTGGTGTGTCTTGCTATGTAAGACAAGAGAATGAAAGAGCACAATTGCCTTATAGTGTGATGGACTTGTCTTGTGGAGAAGTTTTCTTCTAAAAGCCAAGAAATCACTTGTCAATGTCAAGTCACCCACCCCCACTGTGACATTCGCATTGTGAGTGGAAGCACAGCTTGGGAGATGACAAAGCAGTACTGCACACTCAGATCCCTTAACTGAATGTGAACAAATGTAATACTCAAGTATAGCTTTCATAATGAAATAAAAGATATTTCACCCATGAAAAAGGATTATTATCTCTGGTATAGAAGCATGACCCCTCATTAAAATATCCATGGTCAAGTCCATCTCTTCCAGCAAGAGCTTCTTTTTATTCCATGGCATTGTTTTAGTTGTCAAAGCCCACATTTTAGTTTGAATCAGACTGTGGGAATTAGAAGTGAATCCAGTCAAATTCTAATGGAACTTTCACCAGCTCTATTTTATCCTGTAATGAAGCACATTACTGGCTACTAATATTATTTTGCAGAAGATATTGCTTAAGCTTTCCTATATTGTGAAATCAGCCAAGCTATTAGTATATTGTGAACAATTTTTTTAAAATCTGCTAACTAAAGGAGAAACATTATTCCTTAAACAGGCCAAAAAAAAGCAGGATTTAAAAAAAAGGATTTTTAAATCTCTTTTTTATTTTGTTTTTATTTAAAAAATCAAAATATTGAGAATACATTTTGATTTTAAATTTTAAGACTTGAAATGTTGTAAAATTCTTGTTTAATTATTATTCAGATCTCATGCCCCTTGATTGTTCTGTATGTTTGAGCTCACTATTTTCATTTAACAAAGCAATGTTATCTGTACACTAAGAATTTATTAAATAGTATGAAAAAGTCAACCATTAATATATGGCAATGCTAAGCCCTTTGCTATCTGTAGCACTTGGAGTGGAATAGATGTCCTATATCTTAGTTAGTAATTTAGTTAATGTCAGTTTTGCAGTGACAGTACTTCAATACTGTGGATATTTAAATCAAACAGGGGTGGACTGCTTCCTATAAACAGTCATGAAGGACATTTGCCCAAGTGATTATTTGTCCTATTTTCAGAAGCTCTTTTTCTCCAGTCACACTGGAAATCAGGGATTAATTGAAACAAGGTTAGGTAAATCTTTAAACTGCTTACAGGCACCAATATGCAACAGACTGCTTGAAAACGAGAGTTAACTCGGTCTAGAGAACAGCCAGTACATGTACTTAACATTTAACAGTCAGCTAGATCCAGTAAAAAAGGAGGTCACATTGAAAGGGTTGTAGTGTCTGATTACTGAAAGAAGCAAATGGAAAGGCACTGGTGTAGGAATCCTTTCTTAGGAACAGAAATCTGAGGGGATGACAGGAGACACATGTGAGCAGTTGGGAATGGATTTAATTCTTCTATTTGCTTTTCAAACAAGCAGAAGCTCTATATGGATCAGTAAACACCCATCAGACATTTCTACTAGCTGAAAAGAATGCAAAGACAGAAAATAGTTTAAGATGAAGGTAAGATGTCTAGAGAAGTAAAGAACATATGCATGTCTTGGTGTTCCTGGGCAGGATGCTAGCATAATGGGTGGTGATGGCCAAGCTCAGGTGCTGCAAAAGCGAATGGAGAATGGCATATCTGCATTCCAAAATCCACCTTCAACTCACCAAAGTAGTATACATTATAGCATCTAAGTTTTCTACCCACTCTTCAGTTTTCTTCAGGTAAATATATTCCCTAATGTCTTTCACATATCTTCCAAGACAGGTACTCTTCCACATGACGACAAACTTTAAACGGATGAACGTGTCCAGTCTGTGCAGGTAGATTCTTTATATATTTATGCATAAGTGAAACTGACTTTCCAAGATAGAGAAACTGAAAAAACCCACAAATGTTTATTCTAATGTTCCACAAAACACCCTTTGGCAAAAGAGCACATTAATTCAACAACCTTCAAGGTATTATTTGTAAAAATACATCATTTCCCATATTGGATATCACACTCAGTCAGCTTCCCCTTGGCCAGCAATGTAAAAACACATTTCTCCATTTGTAATTTTCTTTTGTATATGTTCTTCCTCTACTTCAGCTGCCGGAAATTTAACATTTATGTTCCAAGTTCTTCAATGAAGCCTTGCTCCTTGATTCATATACATTCTGACAACATACTTCAAGTGCTTTATTTTAATAAGGACTGTTTTCATTACACTGTTTGGGATTTGGTGGAAGAAACACACTACCTCTTAAAAATATAGCTAAAGGCCTTAAGGGTCCTGTTTCTTGGACCATAAAACTTGTTTGTGATGATTGAAATGAGAATTCTGTTTGACCTTTTGTGACTTAATTTCACGCTTGGTTTCCACTGCTGCCACTACTTTACCTCAAAGACTATAGCTGTGTCCTGACAGAGGGGGTCTGCTCAGCAGTGCTGTATAGAGAGGTGAGTGTCTGTTCTGTGTCCAACCTCTCCTGCCTAAACCAATGGCTCCATTTTGATGCTAAACTAACTTTTCAATGTCAAAATAAAATGTGCGTTAGTTTTCAACCTCCTTCTTTTGGAGTTTCTGTCTAATGTGGCCATAGGTGGTACAATAAACATTTCATCTTCATTTATTCTTAAAATATCTTCCCCTACAGTTTTTAACAATTGAAGAGTTGTAGCCCACAAATGTATATTTATGTATTTATATCAAGAACAGCATTCCCAGATGGTCAAGGAAGGCAATTGTCCTGCTCTACCCTGCACTGGTGAGGCCGCACTTTGAGTGTTGGATGAAGTTTTGGGCTCCACAATATAGGAAACACATTAAGCTGCTGTAGAGTGTCCACAGGAGGGCTACAAAGATGGTGAAGGGACTGGAAGGGAAATGGTATGAGGAGTGGCTGAGATCACTTGTTTTTTATAGCCTTGAGAAGAGGAAATTGAGAGGAAACCTCATTGCCTTCTTCAACATCCTCACAAGGGGTAGCAGAGGGACAGGGACTGATCTTACTCTAGTGGACAGTGATAGGACTAGGGGATGGGGTGGGATGGGATGGGATGGGATGAAGTTGAGTTAGGGGAAGTTCAGGCTAGAGATTAGTAAAAGGTTTCTCACCCATAAGGTGGTTGGGCTCTGCAACAGCTTCCCCAGGGAAGTGGTCTGACAGAGTTCAAGAAACATTTGGACAATGCTCTCAGACACCTGGTGTGTTTCTTGGGGGGTCCTGCACAGGTCAAGGAGCTGGACTCAATAATCCTTAAGGGTCCCTTCCAGCTTGGCTGATACTGTGATATTTAGTATCATCTAAATTTATGGATTGATCTACTGGATATTTCTGTAACTGTTGCTCTTGATGCTTTGGTTTCACTCATGTAAACAGAGAAATGGCTCATGTCCTGGTCTATCCAACACATACTTGTAACCAGTACCCTCAGCCACCACATGCTCTTTTAAACCACTTGCTCGTTGTCCTTTTGATCCATTACTTCTTGTCCTAGTCCTTTACCTAATTCAGTCATGATGGAAACAAACAAACAAAAAAACCAGTTAAAACACAGACACATGAGAAGCTTGCAGATTATCAGTGCAATGCCAATGACATTTCTAAATCTAGGGCAAAAAAATCAGTTTCTCCAGAGCCGCAGAAGGAGATAGATTTCACCTTCTCCCAAAGGTTTTTTAATTTTTGAGCTGTGTTACAGTGGGCAGAGCTACAGCTTCACCATCAGAAGGTGGAAATCATTAGCAAGGGTCACCTTATGTCTGATGGCATTTCAATCTTCTGGACCTTCAGTTTTTGATATTTATGCAGGGAGGATAGTCATGACTGATTCTTTGTTATGGGATATGTCATGTACTCAGTTGCATCATCACACATGCTATTAAATAACCTTCCACTGATAAGAAGAATTAGGTGCTGTTAATCAGGGCTCAAATGCAATTTTCCATCAAATTGCCTCTGCAGAAAAACAGGCTTTTTCTGTGCACTTTCATGCTTGGCTTTTGAATAAGAGGTGCCAGTGGGAGTTAAACACTTTACTCCATAAATAAAACCATAAATAATATTCAACATCTGAGAACACTGTGTGAATCTTCTCTTGTCACAGGTAGCACAAATAAAGGTAGTGGTAAAGTGGGCTGAAAGCCACTATAAAGAAGTCAAAAAGTGATGAGACAATGAAATATTCCCTATCTGTTTTAAAATGCTGTTTGAAAACAAACATTTTTAATGGTGTCCTAAGTTGAAGCCCCTCAAAAATGCCTGACCAGATTTATTTTGAAATCTGCATTAGGTTAGTTTCTGTTTGGACAAGGAAAACATGAAGAAAGGAAAGGAGACCGTGATCACATGGTTATCACATTGGTGATAGCCATAGCCACATCCCTTGCAAATTGGAAATTAGCAGAAGTGTTGTTACAGCTCAGAACTTTTCTGTTAGCTTGGCTAGTGAAAGCAAGCAAACCTGGGACCTCCCATGGGCTCCACACCATGGAAACTCATCTGACTTCTGTTTAGTCAAAATCTATGTAATTGTCTTTTAAATCAACTAGGCACAAATTATACTTTGTATTTAAAATAGAAATATTATTACTTTATTTATTTTTTTTTTTTAAAAGGGAGAAATATTATAGTTCAGGCCTGACAGAGGAATACCAGATCCACTCAGATGCTGAGTGGCAGCTCAATAGCAAGCAACAGGACAAGCATTAGGAAGAAGGTGGCAACAACCATTTCAACTGCTTGGTTGTTCATCTGGAGCTGTGAGCTCAGCCTAGAGCTCTTCAAGGCAGACTTTACCCTGCTCACCAGCAATGGTGATAATGATGCTTCATATAGATGAACACCTAATAATAGAAATAAAAATCACAGGCCTAACAAACCTTGTTTAACCTTACATGTTATTATTTCCTCCTATTTTCTCATCTCTCATTTGCATATAGTCTAACTAGAATAGAAGATCTTTCCGGGCAAGACCTTAATTAAAATCCTGTCCCCGATGAGGCAACATTAACAAAGGATTCATACAGAACAAAATACAATCAGAATGACTATTAATTAAATCCCAATGTGTTTCACCTGGGTATGATGAGTTATCTTGCACAGCATAATTTAATTTTAAAATTGGCATGTGTATGTAAATACTACTTACAGTATCCTTTAAATCTCCAGTAATGTGCTTCAGGAAAGATACCGTCCTGGTTTGGGCTGGAGTGGAACTGATTCTGTTCTGTGGCCTTGCTTTCCAGCCAAGGCTCCTTTTCGTGACTGCATTTCTGAACCTGGAAGTATGTTTTTCAGGAACAGTGCCTTCTTCCAGCAGTGATTAGGCCTAATGTTTGGGTTTACTGCCAAGGATTGGGATGGAAACCAAGGCTACTCCTTAATTTCTTTCTTTTTTTGTGACTCGTACTGGGAAGGGGGTGCAGAGTAAAAGTCTGGACCTACAGGAAAGGAGCAGGCAAGACAGGTGACCCCAAACTGACCAAGTATTCTACTCCATACACATCATGCTCAATATAAATCTAAGGGGCAGTTTCCTCTGCTCTTTCACTTCTGGCTCTTCTGCTTTTCTGGGCCCATCTTTGCTGCTTCTTTCTGCCTTTTACTCCCGAATCCAGCTCCAGGATCCAGCCTCCTGAGTCTGACTCCCGTCTGCTGCTGGAGGCCTCCTGCCGCAATATCAGTGGGGACAGTGACATAGTCACCACCAGGGGGGGTTGGGTTTCGGTGCTTGTTCTACAGATATTTGCATATATTATCAGTTGTTAGTCTTTTCATTAAAGTGGTTATAGTCATTTTGTTTTCCAATCCACAAGTCTCTTTCTCTCTTCCATTTCACTTTTCCCTCCTGTGTTAAAGGGATGGGGGGAAGAGGGGAGTAGTAGAGAGTGTCTGTTGCTGGGTGGTGGTCAATCTAGCCTTAACCCTCAAGATATAACAGGTACTCAGTAGCAATATATTTTAACTGTCTGCACAGAAATCTTAACAAGTCCACTTATCTTTACAGGACTAATGAAGCTGAGTGTATCTTCTTCCACTGTAGTTCCATCTATGTATTACTGTCCTGTTTATGCTACTGTCTTATTACTAAAAAGCTAAAAATATTATACTTGTAATTATAAAGTAAATCATGTTCATTCTTTATATTTCTCTCCCTGGCATTGTACATTTATGAATCATTTTTAAGAAACGGACTTTTTATTCTACAAACATGCAGTATACTCTATCAGGAATATCCAAGAGTAGGGTTTGAGCTGAGCAAAAAATTACCAGGGTAAAAACAAAGAACATTTCCTCTCTGCTATATTCAGATTCAGAGTTGCCCATGAGAATATCCTTCACTGAGAAAAATATATCTTTACCATAAAAGAAGGTAGAAAGGGATGGTAGAGATCAAAGGATGTATTTTCAACTTTTACTTCTTGTCATGCAGCTTTGGTGTTCGGATTTCTTTAAATGAGTTCCAGGGTCACAGATACACAAAAACCCCCAAACAAACAAACAAAACAAAACTCTAAACTAACCAACCAAAATCAAACAACAACAACAAAAAACACAGACGCCCCCACAAAACAAATACCAGGAAAAACCCAAAAAACCCAAAAACCCCAAGAAACAAACCAAACCAAAATCAATCACAAGAGGTTTGGAGGTTTGGAAATAGCAGTAATGGCAAACACTTGCAATATTTCCATAGTGCCAGGAGCTGAATTTTCCTATCATTTGAGGTAGGGAAAATGACACACAAAGTCTTAATTAAAGCTGAACATGTAACAAGTTTGAACTCAATAACCAAAAAAATCCCCATCCTGGAATTGTATCTAGAATGCCCTGAGAAATCACAAACCATTGATAGTCATTTCTCCCTACTGGAAGACAGAAAATCCCTTATTACTACAGGTGTGGAACTCATCAGACTTCAGGACAGCCAGCCTAAACACCAAGTAAAAGCCTTCACACGACTTGACTATTTTTTTGTGAAATGACAGACTTCTTCACACCTCAGTGCTCAAGTTTGCTCCACACAACACTGCTTATTGGAGAAAGATATTTTCTGACCCTAGCAGGGCACAGTCTGCACTACTTGAATATTCTAGAGAGTGTGCATGGTAATTGTTAAGACACCTCAATATACTCATTTTGTAATTTACTGATTCCTCGGGTGAAGTTAACTTGTTGTTAACCAGTTATGCTAAAGCAATTATTAACTTGACAGGCTGATAAAAAAGCCACATGAATATTGACATTAAACAATATAAATATTTTTATAATTAATTACAAAGTATAAAATAAAAATATGTTTAGAAAAGTTCATAGAATAATAGGCGAGAAACAAAAGAAAAAGCATCCTCTGTTGCATACACCAAATTGCATTTGAAAGGTTCTTGCTAATGAATGTAACCTGAGATAAAACCACATGAAAACCAGCTTCCCATCTAAGAAGCCTGTTAAAAACACATCCCCAGCAAGGCAGATGGGGAGAACGAACATAGTCCCTAAGAAATGAGAACAAAAGAGAATATCCCTATGGAAGTAGTGCTGGCTTGTATTGAGAACTCCTTTCACAGAGATCAGGCAAGGAAATTCTGATGAGTGCAGAGGTAATGAAAAGTTCACCTAGATCCCAGGGGTCACTCTTAGATGATTAAAGTAAAAATTTAAAAAAATCACCCCCACTACTACCACCACCACAACAGCAACAAAGCATTATGGCAAAGATCCACCAAGCAACCAATCCTTAATGAAGAATCATTCTAATGGGAATGCAACCTTAAGGATATACCAGTCAACCTTCTGCCCATTTATGGGAAAGAGAGACACATACTGAAAGAACAAGACCTTGGTGAACAGACCCGTCTCTGGCTTTAATCTATTTTTTGGCTCTGGAGTGCAAAAGCATTAACTCTTCAGTTCCCTGAACAGCAAACTTCAGAGAACAAAGAGGGGTCATGGAGTAATGTGATTATATGGTCACTTTCTGCAGTCTCTGCTGTAACTGAAGAAATGAGGAAAATCACAAACTGGATCACACAGACCAACCTCATTCTTTACTTGGCCCTTGTAACTCATGAGTCTATTGCCTGCTTCCTTGGTTTATTACACTGTCGCTGCAATTCTCCCTACGGGTCAGGTCAGTAATAAGGGACAAAATTGTGCTCCCATTGGGAATTAGATGTCAAGATGGAAAAGAATTTTAATGTGTTTTAACACTTACAGTTAAAAAGAGCACCACAAAACCCATAAATGCTACAGCAAAGATCCTATTTACAAGGTCAAAGCAAAGAGCAACTCAGTGAGTAGAATGGCATCTCAGCTTGGATTACACTGTGAATGGACTAAAAGCCCTGTTGCGAGGATTCAGGATGCATATCAGGTGTCTTTCCAGCCCTCCATCTGAAGGTTACCTGACTGATCCTATTTGTTGAAGTCCTTATTAAATTGGTCACAGAGAACAGCCCTGGGGAACTTCCTGGAGTCCTTCCACACAGAGTTTCCTGTTGTTCCGCAACTGCCACTCAAAACCACCAAGTAGCCAGCACAGGAAGAATAGAAACAGACAGGCATCTGTTGACAAAACACCACCACAGTTTACTACTGATGTGAATTAGGGATGGGGCATTGGGGGGGAAGGTACCTAGAAATAATATGTCTAAACTGCTACTTTATCTACTTTATCCTTGTCATGCTGTCAGCAAGGCTTGACATGGCCTGGCAAATGTATCATCACATTCCTTTTAACAAGTTCTAACAATGGTGTTTTCCTGTAATTCCCAGTTTGCAAAGAATCTGAGTATTTGGCAAATCATTAGGTCCAGCCCTTGGACCTGGAAAGAAACACTGTGAAGATCAGACAGTGACATCAATGCAGACAATACAACTGAGTCTAAGAGAAAAGTTCCACAGCAACTGTTTATGACACTATAGTTAAGACAGTACCACCTCTGGAAAATCTTCCCATTAATTAAATAACCCAACACCATTGCTGGTTCTAACAAGTGATTGATTCTGACAACTCTAAATCTTCGGTGTCAGGCTGTTCATGGTTCTTGAATACCTCTTGATGCTTTTGCAAGACACAGACGTTTGCATCTTCAATACAATGACATGATCAAAAGAACTTTAAGTGACAAGATAAGTAGTACAGATAATAGCTTCTGGTAATCCTAGGTGTGCATGTGTCAGCTGAAGTCCTTGAAATAGAATATTGCTGCATATTTAGCTCACACATTATCACAGATAGTGGTGGATGCACAATGATTTTTCTGAGTTTTCAAGATCACGTCAACCTATATATGAATGATTTAGACACCAAGTACATGATATATGGATAGACTAAACAAATATCTTTTGGAAAACATCCACTCAAAGCTTAACTCCCCAATGACAGAGAATCTTCCAAAAGCCATGGCAAGCTACTTCAACTGTGAAAATCAGTTTTCACAAAACATCTTTTCTGCAAAAAGGCTAGATAAGTATCCTTTTCATTTAATCTTTTTATGTCTTCCCTTTTAATGAAGGGATGTTGTTACGCACTTGAATGCTTACAAAAAGAACGTAAAGACTCTAATTATAGGCCGCAGGCAAACTGCCTTCTAAATTTCTCTTTGATGAGATAAATGTGTGAATTCCTTAAACTTCTCAGGGTAACTTTTCTTTACTGACCTCAAATCATTCTCACGATTATGTCCTTCTCTTGTAACTCCTTCTTTTGTAAATAAATATTTCAATAATTTTATTCTAGTCATCTTTTAGACCATCTGCATATCCCACCTACTTTAGACTATCTGTTCCTTCATTTGGATGATTTAAACTTCTTTATTGTATTCATAGTGGCTAGTTTCAGACACAAATCACACACAAGAAGTGTTATTACCTACCCAGACTGAAAAGATCAGAAAACATTTGTATTACTTTACTTTTACCTTGATTATAGCTAGCAGCATAATGTAACCTTAGTTCTTAGCCTGTTAGCATAGTTCTTAACAGAATGTACTTGAGACTTTGGGAAAATGCTTTTGTTATTAGTCTGTGTTTACACAGGCATTCACCAAGCAGTAAAAAAATAAATTCAGGATTTCTTGGGTATACCTCAGTGTGAAAAGCAGGCAAATTATTAATAGCAGTCATTGCTGTGCAAAAATGTCTTGGCTTTTCCTCAGAAGCATCCTTCTTTTGGTGTTCTCTTTATCATTCTTGTTCAATATCTTCGTCGGTGACATGGTCAATGGCATTGAGTGCTCCCTCAGCAAATTTGCCGACAACACCAGGCTGTGAGGAACGGTTGATACGCTGGAGGGGATGAATGCCATCCAGAGGGACCTGGACAGACTGGAGAGGTAGGCCTATGCCAACCTCAGGAAGTTCAACAAGACCAAGTGCAAGGTCCTACATCTGGGTCGGGGCAATCCCAAGCACTGATACAGGCTGGGTGAAGATTGGCTTGAGAGCGGCCCTAAGGAAAGGGACTTGAAGGTGTTGGTGGATGAGAAGCTCAACATGAGCTGCCAGTGTGCACTTGCAGCCCATAAGGCCAACCGTATCCTGGGCTGCATCAAGAGAAGCGTGGCCAGCAGGTCAAGGGAGGTGATTCTCCCCCTCTACTCTGCACTCCTGAGACCCCACCTGGAATACTGTGTCCAGTTCTGGAGCCCCTATTCCAAGAGGGATATGGAAGTGCTGGAGCGAGTCCAGAGAAAGGCCACGAGAATGAACAGAGGACTGGAGCACCTCTCCTACAAGGACAGACTAAGAAAGTTAGGGTTGTTCAGTTTGGAGAAGAGAAGGCTCCAAGGAGACAGAAGCAGGAGAAATAGATGCAAGCTAGAGGAGGGTAGATTTAGGCAGGACGTTAGGAGGAAGTTCTTCACTGTTAGTGGTGAACAGGTTTCCCAGAGAGGTTGTGGAAACTCCATCCCTGGAAGCTTTAAAGACAAGACTTGATGGGGCTCTAGGCAACCTGATGGTGTCCCTGCCAAGCAGAGGGGTTGAAACTAGACCGTAGAATCATAGAATGTTAGGGGTTGGAAGGTACCTAGANAGAAGCAGGAGAAATAGATGCAAGCTAGAGGAGGGTAGATTTAGGCAGGACGTTAGGAGGAAGTTCTTCACTGTTAGTGGTGAACAGGTTTCCCAGAGAGGTTGTGGAAACTCCATCCCTGGAAGCTTTAAAGACAAGACTTGATGGGGCTCTAGGCAACCTGATGGTGTCCCTGCCAAGCAGAGGGGTTGAAACTAGACCGTAGAATCATAGAATGTTAGGGGTTGGAAGGTACCTAGAAAGATCATCAAGTCCAACCCCCCTGCCAAAGCAGGACACCTAGGTAAGGTCACACAGGAATGAGGCCAGGTGGGCCTTGAATGTCTCCAGCATAGGAGACTCCACAACCCCCCTAGGCAGCCTGTTCCAGTGTTCCATCACCCTTACTGTGAAAAAGTTCTTCCTCACTGTAACACTAAACCTCCTATGCTCTAACTTGCTCCCATTGCCCCTTGTCCTTACATTGGATGACATTGAGAAGAGCCTGTCTCCTTCTTCCTGACACTGGTCCTTAACATATTTATAGACATTTTTGAGGTACCCCCTCAGTCTCCTTTTCTTCTGGCTAAAGAGACCCAGCTCTCTCAGCCTGTCCTCATAGGGTAGATGGTCCACTCCCTTGATCATCTTGGTGGCCCTGTGCTGGACTCTCTAAAGTAGTTCCCTGTCCTTCTTGAACTGGGGAGCCCAGAACTGGACACAGTACTTCCACGTGGGGCCTCACCTGTTCCAGTGCTCTGACTAGTGCAGAGTAGAGGGGGAGGATAACCTCCCTCGACCTGCTGGCCACGCTCGTCTTAACGCATCTCAGGATGCCATCGGCCTTCCTTGCCACAAGGGCACACTGCTGGCTCATGGTCATCTTCCTGTCCTCCAGAACCCCTAGGTCTTTCAATGATGATCTTTAAGGTCCCTTCCAACTCTAACAATTCTATGATTTTATCATATTTTCTGTTTAGCATTTTAACAAAACTTCTTCATAAAACGCTTCTTGGATGAACAAGGCAAACAGTAGAAAGATGCATGAATAACAAGTTGTCATAAAAAGAGGCTTTAATGTTGAAATATAATGGATGTCTATGGACATCACAAAAAAATGACCTTCCCTAGCATCTCTGGGAGCTATTGCTATGTCTGTTGCTGTTACCTTCTTCAGATTAAAATGCATGGACTTCAGTGAAGACACATGACTGAAAATTAAAGGATGGTGCTGTTTAAGTAATATTCCTATTTAATCTGAGGAAAATTTTTGTACAATAAAACAGTGAAAAATGACTTTATGGATTATATCATGTTCTATAAAGTCACCAGTGCCATCAAAGATACTGGAGGTGTACTAAAATAATACATAGAAACATATCTTATAAATTTCTGTGGCTGAATAAACTCCAGATGTTAGCTTTTCATACTATCTTAGACCACTAAGTGCTGAAACATTTGGCAGATAGAAAGCAGAAGCGTGTTGCAGCTGGTGATATCCTTTGATGAGATCAAGCTTCAGAAACATAATGGTACCATTCAGTGTAGGAATTATGTCACTTACTCTTGATGAGATATGGTGCTCTCTTTACAGTGATCTTTCTATGTTCCCTTTGTGGGAGTTTTTGGAGCCATGGAAACACATCCCCTCATACAATACAATCTCTCCATTTCCTAAGACTCATGAAAAAGAGATTTCAGCAGAGTCCCATCCCACACCTCCAGCTTCCGCTGTCCCAACCTGCCAGTACTGGTGAGGGATCTGCTGCTGTTAATTTCCATCATCAATTTCTTCATTTGCAGGTAAAAACTTTTCATGGCAAAATGAGACTCTATGCATCTTGGCTTCTCTTCTTGTGTCATGGCTTTTTAGATGCTTGCTGTCAAGATTGTCTTCCCAATAGCTGGTATGGTTATGGGAGACTAAATCTTTAGGTTAAACTTTCCTCTTTTGAGTTCCTTCTTTAGTTAGCACTATGTTGATAAAGCAGTGTTAAATATTAACATCAGATGTGAAGGTCTTTTAAGCTGTTTCTACACCCTTCTTTCAAGAATGAAGCCATATGAAGGAACTAACTTTTTCTCATCTGAACACAGTTATTTGTGCTATAGTATGCGCATTACTGTATGAAATGGATTCCCTGCTAGTGTTAAACCACTCTTGCCTGAATGTAGTTTAAATATATAAATAGGTACCAGTAAGCATCATGGAAAATCAATTAACTTGTAGGACAACAAGGCAAGACTTTACCTTAAGGTAAGAGGGTATACAGGTAATTTAATTATTGCAAGCAGACTGGGTCTGATGACCTTTCCTCCAGGGAGCTGAGCAAACTGGATGAAGAACTTTCTGAATCTTTATTTCTCAGAAAATCCACTGTCCATGGCCAAAGCACCAGAAGAGGCAAGTGTAACTCTTTAAAACAAAGTGGGGCGCAGGAAAAGAGAGAGGTATTGGAAAAACTAATCATACTGCTTGTACCACCTGGATACCAAAAAATCCAAATCATTAATAAACAGGCAACAGATTTCTCTAGAAGAAAACAATGCAAATCAAATAAATTGAGGCAAATAAATAAACAGGCAATGAGGCTGGTGAAGGGTCTGGAGTATAAGACTCATGAGCAGTGGCTGAGGGAACTGGGGTTGTTTAGTCTCAGGAAGAGGAGGCTCAGGGGAGACCTTATCCCTCTCTACAATGACCTGAAGGGAGGTCATAGCCAGGTGGCGGTCAGTCTCTTCTCCTGGGTTACCAGTGAGAGGACAGGAAGAAGTGGTCTCAAGATGCACCAGAGGAGGTTTAGATTGGATATCAGAAAAAAAATATTCACTGAAAGGAAGGTTAGGTGTTGGCACAGGCTGCTCAGGGAAGCAGTGGAGTCACCATTCCTAGAGGTGTTTAAAAACCATGTAGATGTTGTACTTAGTAAGACGGTTTAGTGGCATGGTGGTGATACAGTGATGGTTGGACTTGATGATCTTAGAGATCTCTTTCAACCTTAATGATTCTGTGATTCTGTGAACCATGAACTCAGACAGTTTGTTTATTCAGTTGGTCAAAGAGATAGTGGGGTGACAGCTTTAAAAGGACTGACCCTCTGCTTAAAGAGACAGAGTTTTGTGCTAGGGCATCAGAGTGCAAATGACCTCTATCTGCAGAGTACCTCAGAGATTACTTGCTCTGCAACAGTGTCCTTTTAAGTAATCAATCTTGGTTCTACTCATCTTCTCCTTCTGGATGCACTGGCTCCAGCTCTAGGAAGATGAAAGCCTCCAGGACAGCTTTCCCAGACAGCTGAATCCTCAGCTCAACAAAAGTCTAACAGGTAAGTATCCTGCTGAGGCTGGTGTTCAATCCCTCCTCAAAGCTGGGAAATGCTGGATGCTCTCAGAAGGGGAGAAAGGGTGTACTGCACATATGAATGAAGTATCAAGAAGAAAATGGTATCACTGGAGCTAAACAATGCAATGGTCTTTTAATCTCAGCAGCGCAGGCAAAGTGCAAGAAAGCTGCCCCCAGCCCCAGGGGAATGGGAACTCAGACCCTTGCTGCTGGTTGGGGTCAAAAAGATGAAAGAGAAACAGAGATGCAGCTGAAACAACAGCAGCTATGGAAGCAGGAGAGAAGTGAAGGGAAATGAAAATGAGGAACACCAACCACTAAAGAAAGCAGAAACAATTCAGGTTTTCTTTCTCGAACTTTAGGATTTGAATTTTCCTTTCAGGAAGCAGCATCTTTGGGAACAGAAATGAGCAATGCTCATTGAAACTGTTTCAACATGATGCATGTCAGACAGTAAATGTTATGAAGTTCCATCCTACATACAGCTCTTTCTCAGTCAGCTTCTGTATACCTCCAGATTTGTTTTTGCAACACTGACTATCCAATACATCACAGGAGACTGTGCACAGAGAGCACACACAGTGTCTTCATCTTTTTGGACTCATGGCTTTGACATTATTTTGTCACTGAAGCTATCAGTGCTCCAACTGACCTTTTGAAAGTAAAATATCAACTTTCTACTATCAAGTTGATTTAACCCATCATTAGTGTCCAAGCGAAAGGCTTTTGAAATCTTCCACTTGAAAACTTTTCATGATACTTTACAGTTTTGCTTTTTTTCAGAAAGCTAGGAGAACTGTGTGTGAATTGCAAGCAGATCCAAAGCACAATTCTCTCCCCTTTTGCAGAGAACTTTCTGATAATGTTTCGGAGGGAAATGATGTGAAACCATTATGGAAGAATAAACATAACAGTCCTTGTCAGTTAATACTTCTCTAAAATCTTATTTTCGAGCACAAAATCTTTATTTCCTGTTATGATTGTAGTTTCTTCTATCTGGGATATTTTGTTACCAGCATTATATTCCCACCTGAAGTAGTGCTAACAGACTTTTCCCTTTGCCAGTGCTTGAAGTGTGTGATTCCACTCTGTTATATTTCACACTCAAACTCTGGCACTCTCTTTTGGTGGTCTCTTACCATTTCTCCATGTTCTTCCAAACTGCTCAGGAGAAATTTTTCAGTACTAATACTGGTTTTCCAACAGAAAGCTGAAGTTTTGACTTATGGATGTTAACCATACAAAAAATAGACTTATCAAAAAGCTTTGATGACTGACTGATTGTCATAAAACTGTATGCCCCCAGAAATATACTTTAGCTGGAAGCTGAGATGCTTCTCTTGGAATCAGTGGCTCTGAGGTGATGAAAATGCAAAGAGAAGCATTATCATCCCTGTCCCCTCAAAATGAACACAGAGGTATTAGACGGCCAATATGACATTTGACTTACGGAAACATTTATCTTCATTTTGTTTACCTTCTCAGATATTAGATGTCCTATCTAGGATGTATTTTGGACATATTTCCTACCTTTGCTTTACAACCATGAAGAGTAAGAAAGAAAGATTCAGGTACCAGAGAAAATAAAAATAAATAAATAAATGGAAACAACAACTGATCTCATCCTTGCTATTGACACTTGTCCATTTGCTTCAAGTTTCAGGTCTGGTTGTTCTTTTTTTTTCCTCATGTTATGACTGTTAAGGTTTTGACAAATGATCTTTGGACATTTGTGTATGTTGAACTCCTATAACATTTTTTTCCACAGTTACTATTATATGAAGATTACAAGGTTATCAGGTAAACTTAATTTTTTGAAATCTATACTTCATGGATGTAGCTACTCCCCTGAATAGGGGTGTATTTATTTGTATTATTTATTCAGGCTTTTATGAAATATATATGGTATAAGTAAACAGCTTAATTGAACTCACAGGACTGCATTGATATATACCTTATAGACATCTGCCCCCATATCAGTTCCATGACCTTACAAGCCACATGCTGATTCTCCCCACAGACCAGCCAGCAGCATGAACAGTGATAATTGATAACTAGATGAGCAGTCGTGACATATAGGATCAGTAGCAAGATTTCTCTATGCTCCTGTGGTGTATCAGCCAGTGCATTAGCAAAAACCTTGATCTTACACTTATTAACCAACATTTTCTATTTATTAAGACATATCTTGCAGGAGCAGCTGTGGCTGATTTGCCCCACATAAACTATCTGGTTTTGTGCATCCGTGTCCAGATCTGGAATACCTCCATTGCGGGTGCCAATGTCCTTGTCTCCCTTGTAAGTTACATTAGGTGATTCAACTGACACAGGTGTCATTAGTATGATGCTCCTCAAATGAAAAATAGAAACTTTCATCAGTTCCAGCCCCTTAAACTGCTGAGCTGACTGTTTTCAATTTCTACTTCAGAGGCAACTTTTCATTTTAAAGGTTTCTCCCACAAAAACTGGTGGGATTACAACATAAACAAATTGTATATTAGAAATCCATTTGCAGAGGAAATAATATGCTATAAATCTTGAAAGAATTGATAAGAATCCAAAGTAGTCCCCAGTCTGGATATAAATTCACTATCTCACAAAGGCAAAATAGCTCATTCTACAACTTGCTCACAAACTATTCATTCTTGGAAAAATCTAAAGTAATGGCAGCTGGAAAAATAATTAGGATCATGCAGACATAATTACACTGCGCATCTGCAACTGTTCTACCACCATCAGACTACACAATTAAGTACCAAAAAAACAGCTGGATTAAGCCTGCTTTCAGCTCATTTTAGGATGTGAAACTGACAACAAAATGCCTCTAGCTTGATAAATTTTCCTGGGCATTTGGATGTGGTCACAGAGGTATCAGGAAGACCAGGAAAGATTTAATACCTTCAGCCTGGTGTGGTAGTAGTTATCCTTTAAACAACACAAAACAAAGAAAATGATACCTTTTATTAGCTTAACATTTCAAATGAAAGTATGATTAAATATCAGTTTTCTTTTTTTCCAGGGTTGCACTCATTACACCAGGCTCATACTGGGGAATACTCAGCTATTGTGTCTGACATGATTTAGAGCTAAAGCATGAAATGTAATTTCCTTCTTTAGCCCAGCTTCTGCTTCTCTCTTCAGGGGAATTTGGACTACAGTGTCTTCCGAAAAAGACAAGGTGCTGCCCAAGCACTGTCAGAGTCTTTTCCTTGAAGAGCTTGTATTCAGAAAAGCATGACAAAGTGTGTAGGAAAGAGTCTGCTGTGCAAGGTCTTCAGAATAATGAAGGACAAATAACTGACTAATACACCTTTTTGTATTGCTCATGAGTCTGATGCTTTCAGTGGTCAAAACTTTCCCTATCCCCTACTTTCTGTGCACAGCACTCTCCAGGACCTGCACGCATGCAGTTGATCATCATCATTATCCAGGGGTTTTGTACACAACCATGTTTACCTCAAAATAGCCTTTCCTGGGATGTGGTCTTTCCTGAGACCAGGAAAGAAAACAGACAACCCATCCATCCATCTTCAAATTATATTGCTTTTTTAATGAGTGATCAAAACACTTGCTCTTGGAAGTGTCCATTATACTGTAAATGTCATAGGCCTACATGAGCTAAAACTGATCAGAAAAAAAATATTGTCCATAAGTTAAATCTGTATATTTTGCAAAATACACAGGAAGATCACAGAATCATTACCATTAGAAAGGACCCTCAAGATCATCCAGTCCAACCGATAGCCCTACACTACTCTTATCCCTAAATCATTCTTTGAAGAACCATATCTACCCTCTTCTTAAAACCCTCCAGGGATGGTGACTCCACCATCATCCATGTTGGTAAGCAGTGGAGGATTTCCCATTACTCTGTCTATCAAGAAAAACAACTGGCTCAGGGACCCACCAACATTGTCAGAAATGTATTTTCAGCCATGGTCACAAGGGAGACAAGGCAAGTATCGGAAATGGAAGACTGTCTTAGAGGGTATATTGAAAAATAAGGTGATAATATCACATCATAACAAATTCCATAAAGACCAAAATATACCTGTAAACCTAAGATCAGATAGTCCTGAAAATATATTCTTCAAGACCTTAGTATGACCTGGAAAAGACAAAAACATATTTTTCTTAGTTTTGCCAAAGTGTCACTAACCTACAGCTTCTCTTCTCTCCTTCACAAAAGCCACAGATACCTGGAGGAATGCACAGGGACACTATATAATTGAATCTTGGAAAGGAAATTTACATCACGTCTTACAAAGAAAGCAGTGTATCTACTGTCATATTAAGTTACATTTGCAAAATCTCTTTGTTTGTATTCAGATGATTAAACTAGGATGTTGGGAGAGATGAAGAACATTTACTCTTTTTGTGTAAATTAGTAACAAAAGCTCTTTTCATGAATGGCTTTTTGTCTTTTGCCTCTTTTCTTGAGGGGCTGAGATATTTTTCTTTATAACCAAGCTGTCTCCGGCACTAGAATTTCACTTACAAGGGGTAAATGGAAGTCTGTGACTCTTCCACATTGGTGAAAATTTCTGTTGTATTTTTTTCTCATTGTAGTCAGTAAACCTATGTTTTTAAATATGTGAAAGGTGAGTGTCCGGAGAATGGGGTCAGGCTCTTCTCAGTGAAGCCCAGTGACAAGACAAGGGGCAATGGCTGTAAGCTGAGGTATAGGAGGTTCCATGTGAATACACGTAGAAACGTTTTCCCAGTTGAGGTGCCAGAGCACTGGCACAGACTGCCCAGAGAGGTTGTGGAGTCTCCTTCTCTGGCGGTATTCAAAACCTGTCTGGACCTGGTCCACACAAAACCTGTGCTTCTGTGTGACCTGGTCTAGAAGTGTGGTCAGCAGGTGGAGGGAGGGGATTCTGCTCCTCTGCTATGTTGAGACCTCACCTGACCTACTATGTTCCTATCAGGAGTCCTCAGCACAAAAAAGACATCAACATGTTTGAGTGGGTCCAGAGGAAGGCCACAAAGATGAGTCGGGGCTGGAGCGCCTCTCATGTGAAGGCAGGCTGAGACAGTTGAGGTTGTTCAGTCTGGAGGAGGGAAGACTTGGGGGAAGGTAGCCTTACAGTACCTAAAAGGGGGCCCACAAGGAAGATGGAGAGAGACTTTCTACCAGGGCATATAGTGATAGAACAAGGGATAATGGCTTTAGACTGAAAGAGACTAGATTTAGATTAGATATGAGGAAAGTCTTCACTTTGAGGGTGGTGAGGCGTGGGAACAGGTTTTCCAGAGAGGTTGTGGATGCCCCATCTGTGGAAGTGTTCAAGGCCAGGTTGGATAGGGTTTTGGGCAACTTGATCTGGTGGAAAACATCTCTGCCTGTGGCAGGGGGTTTAGGCTAGATGATCTTTAAGCCACTCCAATCCAAACCATTCTATGATTTTATGATTCTAATAGTCAGTACTCAACAGAGGAACGATAGGTAATATATTCCATTTTAAGATATGTAAGTTGAAACGCTCCATGGAAGAGCACAATTTTCTACAACAACAACAGAAAGAATCCAAGAAGTTTATTTTACATTAGATACTTACCTTTTGGACAACTGAAGCCGCTGAGATCAATCTCACCAAAACTGTCAAATGAAGATAATTCACAGGAGTAAAATAATCTCTTCTCTAATGTCCACGTGATTCTGTGAAATGTTGGCAATACAGACCTTGGATTGTGATCTAACAAGAGACTTGAAACAGATAGACTTGAACGTTTTATTTTGACTGCAATCCTTACTGCAGCATCAAGGAATGTAAGCTCTGTCCCCTGCGTGTTTTGTGTCTACAAAGCACACAATCACATCCCCAAAAGAGGTACCAAAAGGGAAACAATGTAAAGAAATCATCACAAAACCATGGGCATGAAAAAAATCAGGCACAGCACATAAGACATAAGTATTCAGATTTTTGGCATGTCATAGTGAAAAGAAGGTGGTGGTCTTCTGGCAAGGGGAGCACCATGTAAGCTTGAGATATTGGTGGTATAAAGTAGAAGGACCTTCTGGGAACTTTAGAAATAGGAAATAGAAATTCCTGTGATTTGGACCATGCAGTCAAACATGACTGGGAAACAGCAGCGTAAATAACCTACCATAGCTGGTGCTGCTGACTTCCTCAGAGCTCCTCCTGACTTAGAGACAGGCCTCTATTCTCTCTTCTTTTGTCTGAAACCACATATGATATATAAATGTATCTTATTACGACCACACATTCAGCCATTGACTGATGTTTATTTTTACAACAAGGCAAATATCCGTCCATTTGCTAAGGTGAACATGAATAACTTGTTTTGTTTACTGCTCAAAAACAAAAAAAAGAAAAAGAGAAAAAGAGAAATGTCTTGCCCCCTGCCATCCAAGAAGAGAAAGAAGAATAAATAAACCTCCATATCCACTTTCAGGTCCATGCTGATTCCAGTACAGAACAAGCTTCTTCAGGAACTGTGGATGCTAGTCAGCATCTGCTCCCTTGTGTTCGTGTGTGGCAGGATGTTCATCTGAGCAGCGTGTCAAATGCAATATCCTGAACTCCCTGCAAAGACAGCAAAAGGAGTGCCTCTTTCCTCCAGTTTGAACTAACAAATTGTTTAATAATAACACAAGGGCAAAATTTACTCGTTTGTCCTCTTCCATGAAATCTCGTGTGAAAGTGAAGAGTAAGTGGAAATGAGGCAAGTGTCATTGTATAGGCTTAGCTCTCTTGATAGTAAAATAGGTTTAGTGAATTGCTACAATTCTTAGCTAGCAAGTGATTCAAAGTTTTCTGTTCTTCTAATGCTGATATGAGTTAGATAGTTAGATAGTTAGATAGTTAGATAGTTAGATAGTTAGATAGTTCATAAGAAAAGACAAATTACATAGTTTTCACAAGGCTTTGCTGATCATTTTATATCAGCTTTAGCATTCTCAAACATTAAATCTGAAAATGAAGCTACTTTCCTCTCTTTGGGCTGTGAGGAAAATGGAGCAGACTAAGAAAATGTTATTTTCCAAGACCAAACATGCCCCAGAAGACGTAACAATGACAAAGATATGCTAAAGGTAGCGGGGTTGAAAAGGAGTTCTTATGAGCTTTTAAGGAAGGACCATGACGGGAGAGAGAAACCTCAGCACAGGCAATGATTGTAGCAGTTAGGACACTCACCTGGTATTGGGCACTGAACAGTTAGTCTCAGATCTACGAAACTTACAGCAGTTTGCTGAAATGTGCACAGTCTTACTCTTCCTCCTGTTGCTCATCCCTCACTTGTCTCCTTGAGGAGGGAAGACATACGGAGGTTTAGGTGGTCCTCTCACTTAATCATGATTTGACTGCAAAAGGCACATAAGCAAAAGTACATGCAGCAGGAAAATACTTTGAAGAATAAAAAAAGCTTGGATAGAAGAGTTATCTCCTTTCTGGTGAAAGCAAAAGACACAGTTGTTTCATGCCAGTAAATGTTTTCAGTAAATACAAAAAGACTTCAAGTTTTCTGATAAGGTTGCTTGTATTATACAAAGCCTCTAAAGTTGATTCAGAGCATGAATATCGTGTTGCTCTACAAAAAAAAAAAACATTGCAGAAGGAGAATGCATTTCACAACAAACTACTGCTATTATTAGATGTAGTCATATGGTGCAAGTGAGAGAGATCCAGAAGTTTACCTCTTTATATAACAGTGGTTACATAGTCCCTAAATATCATTCATGTTTATAGAGATTATGGCACACTCACAATTTGTGAGTTCAAATGTCTTCTTCCTAGCTCTAAAGTATATTAACTCTCCTACATCAAAACACTCTATTGAGGAAATTGCAAACTCTCATTGAGTAGTTTCTCTGGGAAAAAACAAAAACAAAACAGAAAAAACAAAACCAAAACCAAAACAAACACACAAAACCCCCCACAAACCCCCAAAATCAAAAAAGGAAGCAAATCCTAGTTTATCACTCTGCCATTAAAAAGCCTGACAAAAAACAACTGTTAGCACACATGAGAAACTTGGTCTCAATCTGTTATGAAGTAGCCTTGGCTAGGTTGAGTCCCTTTCATTCAGATGCTCAGCAGAGATGAATGGGATGTGGGGGAAGCACTGAGAAGCTGGTCATAAGAAGCTGGCCAAATGGTGCTTAAACCTGTGTCCAGGTACATATGTCAGCAGTGTGGCCTCTTTAAGAATTGAATGAAGAGTTGTCATATCAACATTCTCATCTATCTTGTCCTCTGTCCTCCTAAACCTTCACTTTCCTTAATGCTGTCCTATGTAGATATGAAAAGCTGTCCTTAGAGCTACACTAGAAATATCAGGACTATCTGCTACCAGTAGCATCAAACCAGAGCACAGATCAGGACAAGAAGTGGAAGTGGAAGACCTGGATGTCTGGATGCAAAGCTGGTTGATTGGCATGAGCAGAACAATATTAATTATGGTTTACTCAGATAGAAGTTTGGAGAAGTCGCTCCTCATGTTACTGAGGTCTGAATCCTGCATGCATTTTTTTTTCTGAGTTTTGGACCATATGCATCTCCAAAACATTTAAGTTACTTTCAAGGATGATTTTGAACGTAAATCTCTGGAGATGGCAGGAACCCAATGGTTTTTTTGAATGACTTGGAGGTTTGGTTTGTGAAATATTGCAAAGGCATATACACAGGGTGGTTTCTTCAGCCACAGCCCTTAGAACATCCCGAACAACAAATTAAATATCATCATCATTTGGCTGTCATACATTTGGAATAAATTTGAAACTGAATCATGAACTAAGACAGCCTCAGCTGGGGGTACCCTGAAGGAGATCAACAGCATTAAAATTGCAACCTCAAATTGTTATTATAAGAGGAGGAGGAAGTGATCTCTTGGTAGTCGATGCCTGACAAACGTTCAAGAATGTTTCGCTGGAGCTCTTGATCAGGATTTAGTGTCAAAAAATATATCCCTAGGCATCTCTCACTTGCTGTGGTAAATAGTTAGGAGTTTTCAGAGGCAAAGCAGAAGGAAAATTCAGACTAAAATGCTTAGAGCAATCTTTGAAGACATCAGTGTCAGATTCACTGGATGACAGTTTTAACCACAGTTTCATGGGATTTCAAAACCTCAGCTCATCATGCTGACTTAGCAATGGGAGAAAAAAGTTCAGTATATTCATTAGCAGACCTCTAGGTCTTTGGCATAAGCAAGGGTGTGAATGAAAAACAGTCTTGATCATTTTTTTAGCAAGCACACTACCATTATGGGTTTTTTTCACCCAGTCTGTAATAGGCATATGAACGGCTAATATGACTCTTCAACTAACTATACTACTCATGGTGGAAATACTGTTGCCATTTTCCTGTGGCTGTATAGGTGTTGAATTTGGATTTTCCACTACATGTTTAATCAAAACAAGCCAACACATGTACATACAGTAAATTCCTTGCCTCCAGGACATGATGCAGATAAGAATGAAAGATCTGAGTGCAGATAATGCCAGAAATTTCTGGCTTGTTGATACAGGCTCAAGGGGAAGTAAAATGTATTTGTCAAGACTGCTGACAATAAGCAGGAGTAGGCAGCATCAACACACCGCTATCTTTTCTGTCTGGGGGAAGATTACAGTCCAGGCAGAGAATGTTCATAAAATGGTTCAAGTATTAAAGTTGCCATCAACGTTGATACAGGCTTGTTGATGTAGGCTTTTACTGAGCCTTGCATGTTGACTCTCATGCTGAGGCAGGTGGTACAATTTACATTAAAAAGGAAGGAAAGTAAACATGTAAGACCTAATGAGATGCAGACATGCTAAAAACAACAGAGTGAAACCAGGAATAACCATGTTTCCTTCTTTGGATAACAATCTGAAACCTTCAGATACCCCTGGACAAACAGCTAGATTTTCTTTCACAGGCTGGGACTAAGTAACAGTTTAGCTCTAATTAGGCCCCCAAATTAATTCTTACAAGTGTGGCCAGCATTAGTTGCTAGTGCATCATCAATCATACCATGTAATAAAAGGCTCATCCATGCATCTTTAAATCTCTTGATGTAGTTTAAATTTCCCATCTGCTTTTATTCTTCTGCCCTCTAATAAGTGTCTTGCCAAGATCCAGGGGTTGAAATCAATTGTGTTCTCCTTTCTTTGCTGCTATTTACCCTGGTGGTTGCATCTTCTGTAGCCTCAGGCCTGGAAGAGTGTGGTAGGTTCCTTTTTTAGCTCAGCAGTAAATTTTGGTTGGTTGTGGAAGCTGTGAGTCATGACAAATATTACCTAAGCTTAGTATATTTGTACCCTGTGAAGAAGCTTTTGCAGCATGAAGTAACGAAGCCCAAGAGTTGGAGAAATACAATGTCCTTAACTGCAGTGGACTGCTGATAAAGACAAAATGCTTCCAGATGCACACTTGTTACTCCTTCCATTCTCTTTTGTTTTAAAGACAATGAAATACTAATGAACATTTACAAATGCAATTTTGCCATGAGGAAACTAAGGTAATATAGTAATATTCAATAAGATTTGTTGACAAAGTCTTCTACAAAGGCCAGACTTTAACACAAAGAGAGGTCCCCTAATAGATTATCCCCTAGACTCAGTGTCTTGATTCTTAGTGCTTCCAAAAGTAAACAGAGAAATCTTTGTTTAGTCTCAGTGTGAAACAAAAGATTTATTTTGCAAGGAAAAAGGGCAGGTCTTGTTAATTGCAGTTCCTGGGAGATCGTCCCTGCTATATTTTTGCACGGAGCAAAAGATAAATATTTTTAAATTTCTTTTTACAGTGGAACAGAAGAGTGGGTTAGAAAAGAAAAAAAATTGTTTCTTTCTCCTTTATTACAGTAAATGTTATTAAAACATGTTATTGTTAGCTGTTTATGTTGGAAAAATCTACTGACCACTATAATCACCGCCACACTTTACATACAGGATATGTTCAAATACATAATAGCTGAGAAAGAGACACATCTCCAACTCTCTTGAGACTGGCCTAAACCCATAAAAATTTGAGAGGTGCCCTTTGGCTGCTGCTAATTTCATTCTGGTGTCATAAACAGTATGATGGTATACCTTCAGGCCAGAAGTCTATTTAGCCTGCTGCTCAGAGAGAGGTGAATAGGAAATACTTCAGGAAGGGGATAAGATCAGAGAAAGCGTTATCTCTCTTATTTCTACTCACCACACTGAAGTTTATTGACCTGATTGTTCCTTGATTTGGAAATTTTATTCTCCCTGGATGGACATTTCCACAAATTCATCAGCTGCATCTGGAACCTGCTTGATCTTCAAATCCCTTGTAAGGAGTTGTGTGGCAAGGTTTTGGTAGTAGGGTGGTTATAGTGCTGGCTTCTGTAAGAAGCTACTAGAAGCTTCCCCTATGTCCAACAGAGATAATGCTAGCTGGCTACAAGACAGACCCACCATTGGCCAAAGCTGAGCCCATCAGTGATGTTGGTAACACCCCTGTGATATCACATTTAAGAAGCGGGAAAAAAGCCCTGCACAGCTGCAGCCAAAGAGACGAGCGAGACTAGAGAAAGAGCTGTGTAAACACAAAGGTCAGTGAACAAGGAGGGGGAGAAGGTACTCCAGGCACCAGAGCAGAGATTCTCCTGCAGCCTGTGGTGAAGACCATGGTGAAACAGGCAGTCCATCTGCCGCTCATGGAGGTTAACTATGGAGCAAACTCCCACTTGCAGCCCATGGAGGACCCCATGCTCTAGCAGGTAGATGCACCCAAAGGAGGCTGTGACCTCACCCATGGAAAGCCTGTGCTAGGGCAGGATCCTCATAGGACGTGTGGCCCTGTGGAAAGAGGAGCTCATGTTGGAGCAGGTTTGCTGGCAGGTCTTGTGACCTTGTTAGGGACCCATGCTGGAGCAGTCTGTTCCTGAAGGACTACATCCCATGGAAAGAGCCTGTGCTGGAGCAGTTCATGAAGAACTGTAGCCCATGGGAAGGACTCATGTGGGAAAAGTTTATGGAAGAATGTCTCCCATGCGTGCAACCCCATGTTAAAGCAGAGGAAGAGTGTGAGGAGTCCTTCACCTCAGGAGGAAGGAGTGGCACGGGCAACGTGATGAACTGACTGACCTTAACCCCCATTTCCCATCCCCCTATGCTACTCAGGAGGAGGAGGTAGAGAAATTGAGAGTAAAGCTGAACCCAGGAAGAAGAGAGTCATGGGAGGAAGGTCGTTTTAAGATTTGGTTTTATTTCTCATTAACATTCTCTGATTTGATTGGTAATAAATTAATTTTTCCTCAAGTTGAATCTGTTTTACCCATGACAGTAATTGTTGAGTGATCTCTTCCTTTCCTTATCTTGACCCACAAGCCTTTCATTCTAATTTCTCTCCTCTGTTCAGTTGAGGAAGGAAAGTAATAACACAGCTTTGGTGGGCATCTGGCATCCAGTCATGTTCAACTCATTCCATCCCAATAGCATCCCATAGCAGTGTTTAACTATACACTGTAGGAAAAAAACCAACCAACCAACCTAATTTCTTTTGTCTGAAACCCAATGCCTGATAATTAATGGGATTAGTTTCCTGATCATGGCTGCCATTATGGCTGCAAGGATACTAAACCTGGCACAAGGATGCTAATCCTGGAAACAGGATGCCATGGCCAGGGTCTGTGAGGGGAGAACAGGACAGCCCTTGTTGAAAGCAGCCTGGATTTAGAACCAGGCAGGTCTATCACAAACCCAAGACTGAAGGGAGCTGCTGTGGCTCATTCACTGTGAGAAACTCTCTAAGCTTTTGCTCTGTGAGGACTGGTACAAACAATTAATTTAACTTTGTGCTGATTCTTATCTTCTCCAAGCATTTCCATTATCCTTTCATCTTCCATTGGCCTTGCAGACAATTTGGAAGATATATATGTTTGTAAAAAAGGGTTGTTATTAATTTTTTGGCCTGTAAAAATTCTTTCTTGAGACCTTTTTGTTTTTTTTTTCCTTTTTTAACTCTTTTTTTTGTTGTTGTTGGAACTTTCCAGTCAACCTCCCCTTCTTACAATCCTTTCTGGTTTCCCTGTTTGGAAAACAGGGAGATAGCCTCTGAGCTTTCAAGAAAGCGGGTATCTGCTCCTGATAATTTCCCTTACCAAACAGCCCTATTTACACCATCACTGAATTGTTGGGTTTTTTTCTACTTGAGTTTCCTATCAATGTAGTTTCATTTGTTCACAGGTGGTTATGTGTTACACTGAACCTCCTTGAAAAATCTCAGTGCCACATGCAAGTATTTTATTTATTCCTTTGTCTGTTCCTTTCTATTTCTTCCTCATTTTAAATTAATTTAGCACCACTGTATTTTTTCTTGAAAAAAACCCCAACAAATCAACAAAAAAAAATGAATTTGACTACATTGTGATTACTATTAAACATGGCTGTTCAACAGACACGTTTTTAGCCAGATCCTGTGTACTGCTCAAAAATACAGCAAAAATGGCTCTTCTTAGCTGTCGGACTAGGTTCTGGAAGACATTACATTCTGCATCTAGGTTTGTACATCATGTTTTGCTGTGGCTTTTATTATATAGGTGGTTTCCTATTCGTCATTTCAGGATCTACAATCCATATATTCAGACTTACTCCACCATTTGGCAGTTTTTGCAAGTTCCAAAGTTGAGTAGCACTTATAGTCACATTATTCAAGGACTCATGGAACTACTGGAAGAAAATGAAATGTCATGTATATTACAAGTCATGAATGCTTGTAATAGCACCAGCTTCAATCCTCTGTGTTTAACATTACAAAATTCCAGAGTTTAGAGAGAATGAGAAAGTATCTGAGGATATATAGCAACAGTATAATAGAACTGCAGTCACAGCATACATGCTGTTGTCTTTAGAAGGAAGAAATGTAGAGAAATACTAAGTTCAAAAGGAAACTCAGGTCAGTGACCAATCTCAGCCAATATGCATCCACACCTGCAGATGGGAAATGCATATGCATGAAATTCAGGACAGACAGATGGAGGTGGGAGAACAACAGAAGCTTTATTGGGTGTCTACAGGGGTCATTTGCTCTTTGTACATGGAAAGGCAGACATCTTCTCTCATGACCAAACCACAGTGGCCAGACCAAACAAATTTGTTTCTTTGCTGCCGTTCCTGTGACCTCATGCTATTTTGAACATCCAGTACCTGTGCACCCAGTAGTCAGGATATTCTAGTCCTGACTTTTCCCCATCCTTACACTTTTTTGTTTAAAACCTTGTTACTCACTTGCTTGCCAGTCTCCTAGTGTTTCTTGTCCTCTTCCATGGTGTCTCTTGATGTCCCAGTGTTTGACAAACAGTAACTGGGAAGAAGTGTGGAGTTTTTAGACCCATAATTACCATTTCTGCAGGCAGATAGAACACAAAATAAACAGATGGTAATACCTTAGAAACAACCAACAGAGTTAGGTTGACCTTTATGGAAAATAACTGGTTAGGGATCAAACCTTCTCTGAAAATTCAAGGCACTCACACAATTTGGAAATGACCAGAGCCAGCTTTCCTTTGGACAAAGATTACCTCCCTCATTTTCTTGCTTCCTCTCTCCTCCCTCATTGTGAGTAGCCAAGCAGCTATTTGCTCTTGTCAAATCTGAAAATCTTGGCCTGAGTTTTGAAGTCCATTACACTTGAAAAAAAGAAAAAGGTTAAGTGTTGATACATGTGCAGTGTGATGGGAAGGAAAGGATCATTGCAACTAGTAGGTATACTATCCAACTGTTCTAAGCATTGAAATCATATCTTTTCCACACCATGACGCATCTCTAGCTAGATCACCTACTGTTCCTTTAATAGCAAATTCAATGGAAGATGTCATTTCCTTTGAAGAAGGTGCTCTTTATTCAGAGGTAGCTTATGTATCATGTGATGCATGAGCTGCTGTTGTAAAGGACTCTTCTTTTATTGAACAGTAATGCTTTGTAAACTCCAGCATAAAAATCCAGCTGTCCCTTTACACACTTGGTTTTTTGGCAATCATTCCAATTTATTTTCCCTTGAATAGTCATAATTCATATACAGAGCCAGACGTACACACAATTCTTTTTTTCGTTGCCTTTGTCCTGTTTTTGGCTGCACACTCCTTTGGGCAAAATGGGTGAAGTTGGCTTTGCTAGCTATAAAACTGCAGGATGTAACCATTCACTTGGTTTTGATGTATTAGTAGCATTTTATGGATAAAGTGTGAAGAAAGCTGAATAATTGGGTTACTGGTAGTAGTACGAGTGCCTGAAAAGCAAGAAATAGACCTTTAGTTTAACATTCCTTCATGCATTGGTTATGAGATTGAAGTGGTAGAACTGTTTTGGCTGATGAGCTAGTGTCTAATTTAATGAACAGCTTTCTGTTCATTGCCTCTAAAGTATCAATGGATAATCAGCATTAACAATAAAAAAGCCATAAAAATTGAAAGTAATTTAGTGATCATTTCAAACAGAGACAGACTTTCTGTCACTTCTGACACTGTCACAGTACTCCTCTCCCTCTGCTAACAGTCAGGTTAATAGCATTTTGCTGCAGCAGAATCACAGAATATTAGGAGTTGGAAGGGACCTCGAAAGATCATCTAGGTCAACCCCCCTGCCACAGCAGGATTCCCTTGAAGTAGAAGGAAGATCAAGTGTGCAACAATGTGACTAAAGAACAGGGATTTTCTTTTTACCATCCTCTTGACAGTCTCTGTTCATTATAAAGTATTTTATACTTCATAGTTTGCCATAGGTGAAGCAGTCAAGACAGATTTTTGGTAGAAATTGTATATGTTACTGACTTGCAGTATTCTAATAAGAATTATTTTTGCCCATTACAATAACAGAAAAAAGTTAATCCAATGAATTGTAAATTAATATATAAGCATCCATACTCCCATATCTCAAAAATAATTTTACTAAAGGCTAAAAATTAGATGTCAGTTCAAATCACATAATACCTCCAAGAATAATTTCTTGCTGTTACAGAGCAGAAGCTAGCCTTAAAATGGTTTTAGACTACTTTATTTTGCATTTGTTTTCTTTCTGAGAGGTTATTTTAATACGTTCCTATACTCACTTTCAGAATGGAAACTGTTCACAAAAGTCTACCTAACATCAAAGAGACACTGCTGTGAGTTCCTGCCTTACCCTGGACCACTGCAGCTCCAGCTCCAGTGCACACGCGTGGGCTTAGGAGGAGACACCAAACAACACTGTAATCTGCTTATGCAGCATCAACATGTGATTACTTATAGATGGCAGCCAAGACAAACAACTCTCAGCCCTGGGCAGAAACCTTCTCTTCTTCACTGTATCCCATCAAGAGAAGTGGGACAATTCTGAGAATGTGTTCTCTTGGGATTCTAGGTCCCAAAGATCCAGGTGTGCTTAGTGCTTCTACATGGAAAGAAGAAAGTTCTTCGTTCCCTTGCATACTGATCCACAGTACTCAACATCTGGGACAAAAAGGTCTGTGAGACAGGGTACAAGGACACCATCTGGAACCCCATTATTCACAAAAATCCCTGTTAGCTGGTTGTCCAGGTGCAGCATGCCACAGTTTGGATGGTACTACCCCAGGACCTAGCAGTGGGACAACAGAGCTCTGTGTTGCCATTGTGGACCTATTAGTTCAGATTCCCTCCAAGTAGTAGAGTCACACCCAGGGAAACCTGGCCTAAGTCTTCAATGCCAAATAAAGAGCAGCACTAGTTTCCCAGTACTGTAACAGCTGCTCTCACTTATCCTTAAAACCATAGCATCTCTGCATATAATTTACATTCCTGCATATATCCTTCTAATTTTTGACATCACTGAATTGCTTCCAAATTTCTTTTCTATTTAGTCTAATAGATGTAAAATATTATTTAGATTTTTACTCATAAAAATGACCAAAAGCAGCTGTATCTTCACAAGGTATTGGATGAAAACCAAAGCTAAAGGTCATTCCTATATATACTAATGGGAATTAATTTCAGAACACAGTCATTGCAAAAAAAAGTCTGCATTTCATCTTACCTGAAAGATCTACAGCTGTATACTGAAGCTGAAAACAAAAAAGGTTTTTATTAGACTTAGTTAAGAAATTATTACTTTTAAAAAGAGTCCCTTATTTTAAACTGCTGCAGAGACAAAACTCTAACCCAATGTAGAAATCTATTTGGGAAATTTTCTGGCTCTACACTAATGGGAAAGGTTGCAAATACATAGGATTTTGTGCTGGAGTACTACAAAAATATTAGAGGCAAGGAACCAAGGCTTTCCAGTTTCTCCCCAACCCCTGACTTCCAAGAACAGTCCTGCAATCCCATCATCTTAGTTTCAGAACAGGAAAAATGGATCCATATGTCTACACACACACACTGCTGACTGCCACTCAAACAATCATCCGAGACTTTGGTGCCACTTGTGCACAGAGGCAGAAATGTAGAAATGTCATATTTCTGATGTTATCCCTCATGTTTTTTCCACAGGAAGCTTTCTTGACTAAGTCTTGAGCAAAATCCAAGGGACCAATTTTTGTTCCCTTCAAAGTGAGGAACATTTTTATTCAGTTTCATTTACTGGGATTTTTCTTCCTGAATCAGTCAAGTGAGAGATCCACCACAGGGCTTAACTATTCCATGAAATCTATGGCTATACACCAAGATGGATTTCTGGTAACTTGAGCTTAACAGAGCACCACGAAATGAGGGATAGCCCCCTGGCCTGCTAACTGTGTCCTTTTCCAGTCTCATGCTCCCAGTATCCCTAAAATTGCTTTTGGAGGAGTCCTGTGTGAGAAGGGATTGAGAAATCCTGTCATGAGTTCACTGGTGCTGGTTCTTTGCAGGAGGGAAAACCATATGCAAACAGTCGCTTCATTTGCAATTCTCCAAGGCAAAGTTGGAACTCAGTGAGGATGTTGAGACTGAACCATCTGCAGTTTGTTTAACTGTTTCCTTTTTAGAGGTGAATAATACTTTCTCAATAAAACAGTCACTAACAAGAACCAATCCTGTGCCAGGATTTCCTTCTCTCTTTTCTTTTCTTTTCTTTTCTTTTCTTTTCTTTTCTTTTCTTTTCTNTATTTTCCTTTACCTTTTTATTTTCCTTTCTTTTTTTCTCTATACTTATTCTGTTTCAATACATCCTACTATATTAAGCAGGTAAAACAACTTGCTTGCCCATACAGGAGGAATATTGTTTCATCAGTTTTGTGGTTAAATTTATCATGAATTTTTATTTTGGAAGGGATTCCATTCTGTTCCCATTCAGACACTGCAGCTAATCCATCTCAGTTTCAAAGACACTGCAAAGAGAAGCCATTTCAAGTATCTCACAAGGTACAGTGTTTATGAAGTGAGTAAATCCAGAAAATTCTTGATCACCAGCAACAAAAGAAATGAAACCATGCAAAGTCAGTGAGATCTGAATTTGCACTAGCTTCTGTTTCCTCAGTCTGCAACTTCATAATTCAGCTGGAAAGGGAGACAAAGCAAGATATTTATTTATTATCTCAGACAGCTTTCAAAATCATTTTAGAATTTGCCTGTTTAGTGATGATTCTCATTAAAGTGGGTTTGAAACTTGACAGACTTCCACTCCGGGCCACATTCCCTAAGGCAGACCCAAACTGGAAATTATCAGATTGCACAACAGTCTTCCAGCCAGACCTCTTCCATCTGTGGCTGTAAATGCTTGACAGGGACACTGCACTTCGGGAACATGTGATAAAAGCATACACCAGATAATGCCTATGAGAGCAGAAAATGGCCATTCTCCATCTAGAGAACTCATGTTGTCAGGATACTGGGCTGTGTATGTCTGAGAAACACATGCATGTGAGACATGTGGAGAACAGCAATATATAAAAAAACCTTAAGAGTAAAAGAATATTGTCTTTCCTGGCATGTCCTCTATTGTCTCTAACAATCAGCATTTTAGGGACTGAGATAATAGTTGTCTAGGTGCAATACACTTAAAGAGGCTTTATAAGATATACGTTCCACAAATATATATCGGCCCTTAGAGAATCAGTTTCTACATCTGGCTTCCACAACATCCTGCAACAATGAGTTCAGTTTTTAGGGAACCACTCAAAATAATGGCTAAAGCTCTTATTTTTCCTGTGTGATAAAAAATAAATTAAAAGTCTCTCTTTACACATTTACTGTGAGGGATTTTTCTATAGAATTAAATTCATCAGGTTAGCTTCTAGACAATCTTGGAAAATTTTTCCAAGAAGCTTTGCAAATGTGTCTAGATTCAGCTGTCTTGAACTATTTGCTTATCAGCAGACTTATGTCAATTTTTGTTTCTTTTTCATACCAATTTGGAATATACAGAAAAACTTGATCCCAGCACGGACTTTGAAAGACATTGTGAGGAATGATTATTTATTCCTCCTCTTTTTTTCCTGGCTTTCTTATCCCATAAGAATAAGAGAATTTACATATTCTTACCATTACAGACCAATTTAATCAGAAGAATTCAGTCAGGGAGAGAAAGTTAAGTTAAATGCATATTAAAATATTGGACTTCTTTCACTGACAAGTAAAATGATCTTTGCCAAGGTGAAATATCTTTGGAAATTTCAAACTGGTATGTCAGTTGTCTATTTAGAGTCTGTATTAGTCACTTTTGCTAGACTAAAAATTCTGCAGAAATGGGGTCTGAAGAGGAATCATCCAAGCACTCAAGCAACAGGAAGTTTTGAGATACTTGGTAAGAAAAGTATCATATAGCAGACAAAACAACACAAAGTAATGAGACAAGTATGCAATTCAGTAAACAGATTAAGATATTTCCAAACTGCTTTCTCCTGATCACTGATAGTCCTTAGGAGGTTGTTAAATGACTGCAGATCTGCATTAAAATATATTTCACTTATCTGATCCTACAATGCTTTCAATTATGTTTGATGATGAGGCTACATCATCTTCACAAGAATTAATGGAAGTTGTCTATTGCAGTCGAAGGACTGGTTCAAAACTACTTTCTCTCACATGTGTTAAATCTGGAGTAATTCTGGTAACTGGCAGCAGATTTTAGCTTCATAATTAACACATATTCTGTCTGAGATGGAAATCAAGGAAGCTATTAAATAAGATCTCCAGAAAGCATAAATCTTGCTGTGTATTTGCCCAGTCACTGTATTAATATGACACGTAGTTTCTGGCAAGGTAGATGCTTTTTCCTAAAATTTTTCAGACACCCTTTCTTTCTTAGGTTAGTTCTCCATGTAATAAAAAATAATGATCCTCATCTTCAGCCCAATCCCACATTTAATCCATGAAGGCATATTATTATTATTGTAATTTTTAAGTAATATGAACCTTACTATAATCTAGTCATTCTCTCACAGTAATAATTAAATAAATAACCCCCAAACTGCTAGTACTCTTACTGAAATTCAAGTGTCTATTAGAACTTTGCTGTATGTATGGAAAACTAACACTCATACTGACCACTGGAGCTCTTGCTAGCTGAGAAAGAGCAGATGCTTTGCAAAAAGAACAAGCAGTTGTCTACACTATGTTTTTGCCTTCCCATGACTTTACAAGTGTAGCGAACGCCCTGACCTGTGTCTTCAATAGTCCATGTGTTTTCACAGAAGTTGCCCACAGGGTTAATCACATGAAAAGTATCTATGGGCAAGTGATTTAAACCAAATCCAGAGAAGTTCATTTCAGCTAAGCCAATAAAATCCAGGGCAACTAAAACAAGGTGAATACCTCTTTAACATTGAAGATCACTGTGACAAGAGATGTATTCAGCAGAACAACACAAATGTGGAAATGTGAACCTCACATAACATGGAAATACTTTTAATAATACTGGGTAACCTCTAAACTGTAACCAGGCAAAATGTGATACACCCTCAAGCAATTTCATCTTAAATAGTCTTTTGAAGAATGATGCATTTCACACCAGGTTCTTCATGCATATTCAGAGTTAAGTTTGATGTATTAGCAAAACCAGCTTAGCACAGCAAATTACTATAAGGATGTAAAATGGTCGTGGTCCTGATGTGTTTAAGGCCACTGTCACAGGCTGGTGGCTGTCACAAAGCATAATGTGCAAAGCACTGAGCTGAAGGGAATGGAAGCCCACATAGCAGCAGTCAGCCCAGCTTCTGCAGCTGCAAAAGCAGCAAGCTTGCCTCTGTGGAGCAGACTGCTCTGTTCCTGGTCCAGCATGGTCCATTCTCCGGATCCCCCCCAGCCCTTTCTAGCCCCCTACTTCATAGCCTTAGGTCAACAAAGTTAATTTTTTCTGTGGTGCTGAGAAACCTTGAACTGTCTCTGCATGTATTTAAGTGTGCATTGGTTATTCGTGCAGCTGTGCTCCAGAAACCTCTGGTGGCTTCTGTTTTTCTGAACACACACTCCACAAAGTAGGTCCCATAAGGTTGTAGTTCACCAATGAAACAGGAAGAAAGAGTAGCTATTGTGTTTGCAGTCCAAGCTGGGAACGTGAGAAGGAGTGTCTTCAGGAGCCTCAGACCCCTGAGTCCCCAGATGATGTTAGCTTAATGGTGGAATTTTCCTTGGTTGATGAGGACTGGGTTAGGGAGCAGCTAAGACATCTGGACATCCATAAATCCATGGGTCCTGATGGGATGCACCCACGGGTGCTGAGGGAGCTGGTGGAAGTCATTGCCAGGCCTCTCTCCACCATCTTTAATAAGTCCTGGGGAACAGGAGAGGTGCCTGGGGATTGGAGGAAGGCGAATGTCATTCCAGTCTTCAAAAAGGACAAGAAGGAGGAGCCAGCTAACTCTAGACTGGTCAGCCTCACCTCCATCCCTGGAAAGGTGATGGAACACTTTATCCTCGACTCTCTCTCTAGGCATATCAAAGATAAGGGGTCATTGGGAGCAGTCAGCATGGGTTTACCAATGGGAAGTCATGTTTGACCAAGCTGATAGCCTTTGATGAGGACATAACCAGGTGGATAGATGATGGTAGAGAAGTGGATGTGGTTTATCTTGTAACCAGCTGGCTACCAGGGAAGTGGCCTGGACAAAACCACTACAATTTCGGTAAATCATTTGACACTGTCTCACACAGCTTTCTTGTGACTCAACTGAGCAAATGTGATCTGGACGATCAGGTAGAGAGGTGGATTGTGAAGTGGTTGAAGGACAGAAGTCAGAGAGTCGTGGTCAATGGGATGGAGTCTAGTTGGAAGCCTGTGTCTAGTGGAGTCCCTCAGGGGTTCGTACTGTGGCCTGTTCTTTTCAATATATTAATTGAGGACCTGGCTGAGGGAACAGAGTGTGCTCTCAGCACTTTTGCTGATGACATTAAACCGGGTGGAGTGGCTGACACACTGGAGGGTTGTGCTGCCATTCAGCGAGACCTAGACAGGCTGGAGAGTTGGGCAAGGAGAAATTGAATGAAATTCCATAAGGGCAAGTGTTGAGTTTTGCACTTGGGAAAGACCAACCCCATGGATCAGTGTAGATTGGGGACTGACCTGTTGGAGTGTAGTGAAGGGGAAAGGGATCTGGGGGTCCTATTAGATGGAAGGATGACCACGAGCCAGCAGTGTGTTCTTGTGGCCAGGAGGGCCAACAGGATTCTGGGATGTATGTGAAGGGGTGTGGCTAGTTGGTCGAGAGAGGTTCTTCTCCCCCTTGACTCTCCCCTGGTGAGGCCACATCTGAAATATTGTGTCCAGTTCTGGGCCCCTCAGTTGAAGAAGGATAGGGAGCTACTGGAAAGAGTCCAGCGCAGAGCCACAAAGATGATGAAGGAAGGGCATGGAACATCTTCCTTCTGAGGAAAGGCTGAGGGAGCTGGGTCTCTTTAGCTTGGAGAAGAGGAGACTAAGGGGTGACCTCATCTATGCTTTTAAATATGTGAAGGGTGTGTGTCAGGAGAATGGGGTCAGGTTCTTCTCAGTAAAGCCCAGTGACAGGACAAGAGGCAATGGCTGTAAGCTGAAGCATAGGAGGTTCTGTGTGAATACAAGAACAATTTTTTTCCCAGTTGAGGTGCCAGAGTACTGGACCAGACTGCCAAGAGAGTTTGTGCAGTTGTCTTCTCTGGAGAGATTCAAAACCCGTCTGGACGTGTTCCTGTGTGACCTGGTGTAGGGAATCCTGCGCTGGCAGGGGGGTTGGACTAGATGATCTTTTGAAGTCCATTCCAACTCCTAATATTCTGTGATTCTGTAAGTGAAACTCAGTAAAAGAGCATCTATTCTAGCATACAATGACTCCTCTACTGAAGAATTACCTATTTACGTCCTGTGCCCTTCCTCCTCATTTTAAGAAGCTGCAAACTTTCCTCCTTCTCAACAATCCACTCAGCAAAAGAAAATAAGAAAAAAAATTCCCCATTGTCTTCACACTACTACAAAACATGCAGAAGAAAAAAGAAGTGCTGTTTCACATAAAGAGAAGGAAAGAAAAAACATATGGGGATGTTTTGGAGAAAGACCAGTTTGATAAATAAATTATATTGAGAAATTACAATAAATCTATTAAACAAAGTCAGTAATAAATCATGAAATCATGATATGCCACATGTATCTTTCATTCCCAGTAGTACAAAGGATCTACAGCTCATGAACAAAACTGCACACAATCAGCTCCAGAAGAGTTTGTGGGATTTGGCAGGTATCTCAGTAATATTTTCAGGTTATATTAGGCTGTAACTGGATCAGTTTGTAACTGTGTTGATGGTCTGAAATAGGTAGGTGACAAGACAAGGTAAAAAAAAGACTAAAAGTATCAGGTAAAACAAAACCCACAGTGTAAATAGAACTTGGGGAGTGACTGGCTGGAGACCAGTTGTGTAGACAGGAGCTGGGGATTGTCGTGGACGACAGCTGAACATGAGCGAGAAGTGCCCCGCTGCTGGGATGTGGACAGCATCAGGGGGTGTCCGAAAGGACTGCCAAAGATGGGACAATGAAGTAATATCCTAAACCCACTCTGCCCTGATAAGGCTTCAGATGAAACATTGTGTCCATTTTTGAACACGATGCTTTATGGAGGATTTCAGCCAACAAGCAGGAGCCCAGAGGACAACCCTGCAATATTTGTAAAGCAGAGTGTGCTGAAAAGGCTGGCAGAGAGAATGCTGCATAGAGAAGACGGTAGAAAGCAAAGTAAAATGGCTTTGTGTAAATGTCTTCCGTAGAAAGGAAGTGTAGGAAAAATAATTCTACCCAATCATGAAAAATACAGGCTAGGCAATAGGAAAAAAAAATGAGAGGTTGATTGGTCAAGCCCTAACATAAATCAGCTAAGGATGATGCTTAAAATTCATCTCATGAGGGTGTTAAAATGAGTTTAGACTCACTTTAAATGACTTATTTTAAAAGTGTTTAAATATTATTTAGCTCAGAGATGGACTAGCTGATTTTTCCCACCAAACCTTATGAAGAACGTTCACCTTTCTGCTTCTTCTTGTTGAGACTGGAGGGACAAGTTACGCAAGTTCCAAGGTACCTTCCAAAAGCAGGTTTCACAGAAAAAGTTGCCTTGTGTATGTTTGAATATTGGCATTTACGTGAAGAACTAATCCTTCCAACATAGTCACATAAATAAAACACCTTTTCAGGTAATTTCCGTGTGAGTGGTGGAAAATAAGCAGGACAGACCATGGCTAAATAACGACATTCGGTTAGAATTTAGAAAAATATTCTTTATTATTTTGCAGTGTTTGAGTGGGTCTCTTTCTTTTTACTACTTACTGACTTTTTACCTAGTCCCACCGCCAGATGGTACCATCTACGAAACCCACTCTTTATGAAACAGAACCATATAAAGTTACATCACACGAGAGCTGCAGCAGCAGTTACATCAACCAAGACAGATATTCTTAGCCTATTTGTACTCTTTAGTGTCTAAAAGGAACCAGCCTCCATGATTCTCAACACCCCAAGCACAAATAAAGCTGTAAAAGCACACAACATAATGAAAGCAAACTCTGTACGATGCACACATACCCTGAAACTTCCAGGGACTTTCAAGAGAAAATCTTAGGTCAGCCAAAACATGTAGACAAAAGAAGAGTTTTAAATCCCTTCCAGACACAGAGGCATGAGACCCAAAGATATGTTCTATTTATTTTACATGCCAGAGCTGCAGTATGAACCCTCAATACAATTACAGTGGTAACAATAAAAATACTGCAAACAAAGTATTACAGCCTATGAAAGACGAAGCCAGTGGCAGGATTATGGAACCTGCACACCCAGACATTTTAATACCTATGCCAGACACAGTGCTGCATGATAATATGAACACAGTGAAACACTAGAAATCTGAATACAAAGAACAGATGGAAAGGCAAAGCTTCTTTGGCGAAACTTCGTTTTGTTGAAAGCTTAACTCCCAGCTTCTTGTAGAGCAGCCATTCATTAGAAGTCAACCTCAGTTCATACTTCACAACAGTTTGGAAATACTACTCTTTCCTATACTGTATGTAAAGAAATGCAGTACTAGGTCATTCTTCCTTAGAAAAAAATAGTATATTCCTTGGATGATGTTGAGATTTACTCTGTGGAAACAACACCCAGTGGAAATGTGGTAAATACATCAGGAAGAGTTGACTGAAGACCATGTACAAGTTGAGTGTGTAAAGCCATTGACCAAAAATATCTCCAAGACAGCAGTGAAGGCCCTCAGGCAACAGACAGTATACTGCTCTAACACAGGATTTTACCCACAAATTTTTCAGCCCTCTGCCAAATCCAGAAGTGGAAATATGAAGCAACAACAGAAGGCCCAGACAACGCTTATGGTTAAAGGGCAACGGAGAAAAACTAGAGTAGTGATTCTGCTCGGTTCTATGTGGTACACGTGTATTTTTCCTCAGAAAAGAGAATCATAGAACCATAGATCAAAAATTATGTAAAGAAAGGTCGTATCAGAATTCCATTGTCTTTGGTAGCTAGGTAATACCTGAAGAAGGATATGATGGAAGCCTAGTGTTTTAGATGTTGGATTTTGCTTTGTAGAAGAACACATGAGAGCGTTTTCACTGAGGCAGACAGATTACCTCCAGAACAGCAACTGGCTGTTACAACACTCCCATAGGGTTGCTTCAAGATCCCTTTTAAATGGTAAATGCCTTAATCCCTAACTATTACCCATTTTTTTACTAACTCTTGTATTATCCTTGTATTTCACAAAATCTTACAGACCTAATGGGTCAAGTCACAAAGAAGAAGCTAAACTATATGATAGGAAGCTGACTGGTGCTGTCTTCACTTCGAAAATGAAGTATTTGAAAAAGATGTCTTTAAACAACACACCAAAAAAATGAATCACAATGTGTTTGTGGTTGAGACCTTGGTTCCAGGTATGCTTTCTTTGGAAACAGTACCAATTTAAGAGCATTTTAAACACTAAGTATGTAGAGACTTTCTTTAAATGGACTATGTATTGGCCAGCTGAGAAATAGAATCAGCAAGACAGACAAGTTATTTTGCTTCAATCAGATAGTAGAAGCCAACAGTTATAGTATGTGGAGAGATTAAGAGGTTTGATGAATCTCGGTTTGAGTGGTAGTTGATCCCACACCTGATTCTACAGACAAGTAACAAAATGGAGGGTTTCATGCTGAAACAGAACAGTGTTTAAAACACCCTGAAGGTAGGGAACCTCATCAGGGCAATACCAGTTCAGGAATCATTTGCACAGTGTAGCAACTTGAGTCTATATTCATCACAGAAAAGCCCTTTGCTGTGTTACACATTTTAAGACCATGCGAAAATGTACAAGGAGAAGACTTAGGTATCTCATCCCTACAGGATTTCTTTTCAATTTTGTTTTTGCTGGGTTTTGGTTGAGCTTTTGGGGTTTTTTTTTCTCCTTTTTCTTCATTTGTTTTATGTTGACTTACTACTGGAGACCATTCCAGCAGGAGCAATGGGACACGCTGTTAAATGAAGATCGCATACAAGTTTGTGTTTGGAGCATCAAGCTTTCCACTAGCACTGTTTTAATCAAAGCAGAGAATTTCCTCTTTTCTACTGGCCAGCACCAGACCCAAGGATATATAAACTTCATGCACCCTAAGATCAAAAGAGCTCTTTCAAGAGGAAGAACAGTGGATAACAGTAAAGGAAGTTACAGCTGTTTGCCATTTAATGAAGTTAAATACATGTGTAAATGTTTATAGACTCCAGGCTGGACTTAATCTTTTTTGGAAGCAAGACTTTTGCAACATAATCACATACTCCACTTTATTATTTTTTTCCTGGTGAATTGTTATTATGCATAATTCCACATGATAATCTGAAAATGCTTCATGCATCTGGACAAGCTGAAACTCCCTATTAGCTACCTAGCTTCACATGAGTACTCTATTAATAGTTTTATTCCTGAAAACAATCTTTATGCAAACCATCCACACTAACATGATTTGTTTGTTTTTTAATCTCATCTTTTTCCACCGTTCTCCTCAGAACACTGTTAGGTACTGTTTGAAAACAACAGTAAAAACAAGGAATCCACTCACATTTCTGGGTAGGGGTCAAGCACTCCTTTATGGATTGAATGAATGGTTTCCTCTAAGTGAGGCAAACTCAGTCTTTCATCTGGAAAATATTATGTGACCAGAAGCTCAGGATCAGCTTTTACCTGCCTAGTCTGAAACCATTATCAGTTGATTTTTTCTCTTTTGTGTAGGAGAGGAAACAATATGTTTATCTCAAAAAAACCAGGTTGAAACAGTCTTTGTCACCAGGTGAGCGTAAAAGTCAGAGGCAACTTAGAAAATGCCATAGAAATCTAATCTAATTTAGTTGAACAAGGAAAAAGGGAGGCTTTCTTACCAATATGGGATTCTTCTCTTCCTCCAGTCTCTAAACTGCCTGTTCAGCCTCATGGAATGATTTTATGTGCATAAAACCTAAGCTGAAAAAAGACTTGCAAGAAACACAAACTCACACTCCTGCATCACTGCTTGCTGGCTTTCCTGCAGACATGTAGAAACTTATACAAGAGCTTTGAGGCATTTTATGCTTGAGTAATCAGAGTGGGTAGCAAGCAGTTTCTGAGTAGACAACTATAATTAAGTAATAATGATGTATGGTATCTGAGCAAAGATCACAGTAAATTTATTTCCATAAATGGCTGGTTAATTCCAGTTGGAGCTATTATAGAAAAATCAGATGGGTCTATTTTTTTATTTTTTTTTTTTTTCCCCCATTATATCTCACTCTTGGCTTCTCTCTTAAAGCTTTTCTCCATTCTGCTTTCCTGCGATTCCCTCGCCCTTGTGTGCTCAAGCCCAAGAACTCTGTTTCTGGGCAAGGAAAACAGTCCAGCATTCATCTCCACTGGCAATAGCAGTGAAAAATTGCTAGCTCCTGCAGGGACACTAGATATTAATGGCATCCTTGTAATAGAGAAGGAGAAGCAATTGACTCCAAACACAAGCTATATTGAAAGGACTGTTGGAGCATTTATTTCTCAAAGGATGAAGCGTCTCTGAATGTCAATAGCCCCTATGCAGCCTCCACCCCTGTCTCATCGACCTCCGGACAAGACAGCCCACAGTAGGAGTGGTGAAAACATTAGCCTAGCTCACAGATCTGGCGAAGATCCACATCCAGGCTCAGCATGACAAGCTGTCCGACCAATAAACCATTTTGACCTTGAGCTCCCCACCAGAAGGCAGGAGAATGGCACTGACATTACTGGCAGCCCTTTCCTCTAGATTCAAGGCACAAATCTTGAAATGGTTTACCCATGCTCACACAGCAATGTGCCAATCCCCAAACAATCAACCAAGCCCTGCAATAAAATGCTTCCCGTGGTCCTCCCCACTCCCTGCTTACCCCATGTAACAAAACACCCTTGTTTCTCTTTCCGTCAGACCGGGAGTCTACAAAAGCCATTTTTAATCTCAGATAAAATAAAGGCGTGTCCCTTATGGCCAAAGTGTAAGATGTCATTTAAACAAACTTTCACAAAAATCACAAAGTGCTCTGCTATAAATGAGTGATTCTTAACGCAGCCAGTGATCAACAAACTCACTTCCTAATTAAGTGTAGGAGTGTAATGAGGAACAGGGCATCCTTTGTTTCACCAGCCTGTGTGAACTCCAGTCACAAGTCCCCAGACTCTCCTAACTCCTGCGTTAGGAGCTTGTAATTACTACATAAGGAACCAGGTACTACAACAGCAGCCCTTTTGACAGTGGGTCCATTCACAGCCAGCCAGATGTGAAAAGTGTTCAAAGGGGGCCGACTGACTCACATATTGCGTGGTGTTGTATGACACTATAATCTCTGGTTTTCAGCCCTACAGTCACCAGGCACTGTCATTTTTAATGCATTCTAATTAGCTGGTAAGGTTTACAGAAAAGTTCAGTGATGCAAACAGAGCTACTGATCTGCTGCGTGGAGGACAGGTTGGTCAGTGTGCCTAATATTTCCTAAACTAACCTTATCTTTCTTAGCAGCAGAGATATTCTTATATGTTTGTATGATAAAAATTGGATCTTGGAGTGTGTAATTAATTTAAGGGTCTTTTGAATGTGCCTCTTTTTTAATATTAGACCATAAAAAAACCCAAAACCTGGAAAAATACACACAGAAAACCCTCATGAACAAAAGTGAATCACCAGCTGAGGCACGAGGAAGTCTCCAAGGGGACCTCACTCAAACATCCCCATCAGCTACCCCCTTCTGAACAGTAAGCCACTGTTCACTCAGTTCTCCATCCCAGAAAACCCGTTCTCTGAGGCAGCAGACCTCGTTCAAAGGTCAAGAGCCACTATGATCAACCTTGCAGAGCATCTTAGCTCAAGGTCTTTGTCCTGGTTTGGGTTGGAACAGAACATATTCTGTTCAGTGATTTTACTTTTTAGTTAAAACTCCTCTATATAAACTGGGGGTCAGTCCCCCTTGTGATGATTGTTGTCCCTTGTAAGATTATTCTTTTTTTATTTTCTGGCTCCATTTCTCCAAGGCTTCAGTGATCCTGAGGCCTTCTGCCACAGTATCAGTGGTGACGTAGTTACCATCAAGGTGGGTTTGTGTTTGGTATTGGGTTTTTTACATATTTATATATATTTCATTTACCTTTATTAATATTATTAAAGTAGGTTTAGTTTTATTTTCCAATCCTCAAGTCTCTCTGTCTCTCTCTTATCCCCTTTCCCTTCCCATAAGAGGGAAGAGGGGATAACAGGGAATGTCTGTCATTGGTTTGGTGGTCGGCCCAGCCTCGACCCTCAACAGTCTTGCATGAGCTCAGTAGCCTTATTTGGATTGACATCTGCCAGCAAAGGAGTATATCCCCTCCACCACCCAGTAGAAAGCAGTGGTAGAAGGGGAAAAATGATTATAAAATGTTCTATTAAAGAAGCATTATTTGCTCTATCGGGTGTAAACTGCTTCTCCGAAAGAAGGAAAGCAGATTCCTCTTGTATCTGACAGTTTTACTCTCCTCCAGACAATACAAGATGGAGAATGCTCTGTGTTTTCAAAGTTCCTTCCCAACCAGACAAGCAGTAGCTTTCTGACAAGAATAAAAAATTTCTTACAACAACAGTGTGATGTAACACTTAATGAACAGAGCAACTCCGTTCATTGATGTGCATAAGCACCTGTCTGAATGCATGTTTAGTACGGGCTTACAAAGAGGTGTTACAGAAAGGTTTGTGCAGCCAGCTTGAGTCTATCAGCTCTGGTCTGGGGAGTATATGGGCACAGAATATGAAAGAATAGCAGGTGAGCTAGTGATAATTACTCAGCACCTTCAGCAAATTATGAACTGCAAGTGAATCAACCTAACTTATAATCTGAGGGGCTACAGGCTATTGCGTGCTCACATTAATCATTGATGGAGTTACTTAGAATGTAATAATAAACACATGCAAATAAAAATATCAGGTTTGCTTCTAAATTAGGATAGAGAACCAAACAATATGTTGACCATAAATTGTACCTTTGGATTTAATTCTAATTAATAGTGAAACAAAGATGCAAGCGAGAACATTTTTAAAAACTGTGCACATACATATCAGATATCATAAAATGAAAAATCCCTTTAAAAGAAATGGATTCTCTATTCTTATCACATGTTGGAGAAGCAGCCCCATACTTATGCTTGTAGACAAACAACTCATTCATCTAGAAGCAACCTTCAAACTGAGAAGCATTATCAAGTTGTTCTTTCACTTTGTTTCTTTTGTAGATGAATGAGTTCAGTCTATCTCTAGAGTAATGCAGTGATGAAATCCTTCTCCATCTGGTTCATGCCTCTTAGTCACTCAGAGATAAGCTATAGTGTGCCACTTCCAGTTATGTTGTGTTAGTCTAAATTGCTCCATGCAGCCATAGCACAGAGGACCAGAGAGGCATTTGCAAAAGCTGTTCCTGAAACCCACAGCAATGATGCAGTCTGAACAGGAAGGAATTATGAAAAAACTCACAACTCCCATCCTGTGGCACCACTGATTTAGCCTCTTAACTAGGCATACCTGCACCTCTGGCAGCTTTCCTGTAGTGATGATCTAATGATTAATGAAGCGAGTATAAAGGAGGGAAGTGCAGTGATGAGGAAGGCAGCTTTTCAAGTAACACTTCTCTTCAGTGTAGTCTGTGATTACATATTCTCCATGACACGAATAGCACTATTATTATGTGTTATGCAACCTCAGCCACCACTCAGATGCATTACTCATCTATTTATCCAAGTAAAACCAATGTGAGAAAAAGTGATGTGACATAGAAGTCATACAATATTTTTTATACTATATGCTTTTAACTATACTGTTACTAAGGAATTATTAATGACCCACCCTTTTCTGCATCTGACCTCCAAGCAGGCTGATTTTTGCTCTCAAGATACACAACCTTTGCTTGGTCTGAATGTGCGAAACTTGGACTGCAGCAGGTCATACACATCACATTAGAGAGGTGCTAGTCCCGCTTTCCTCAGGACTGGTGTGGCCTCACCTGGAGTATTGTGTGAAGTTTTGGGCACCACAATACAGGAGGGACATGAAGTTGTTGGAGAGCATCCAGATGAGGGCCACAAAGATGGTGGAGGGTATGGAGGGAAAGACATATGAGGAAAGGCTGAAATCACTTGGTCTGTTCAGCCTGGAGAAGAGGAGACTGAGGGGAGACCTCATAGCTGTTTCTAACTTCCTCACCAAAAAGGGAGGGGTGGGTGCAGACCTCTTTTCTCTGGTGACCAGCGACAGGACCCGGGGGAACAGCATGAAGCTGTCCTGGGGGAAATTCAGGTTGAATTCTAGGAAGTGGTTCTTTACCCAGAGAGTGGTGGAGCATTGGAACAGGCTCCCCAGAGAGGCTGTCATGACACCAACTCTCATGGAGTTTAAGAAGCACTTGGACAATGCACTTAGACACATAGTGTGACGTTGGGGTTGTCCTGTGCCTAAATAGGAATTGGACTTGATGATCCTTGTGGGTCCCTTCCAACTTGGGATATTCTGTGATCACTTCAGGATTTGACCTTTTTTCTGGAAGCTTTTTCTCCAGTTGCTGTAGATGAAAATTAGAAGCACCCCTCCAGCTTATTTAGAGACAACAACTTTGCAGCTGAGAGCACAGCAAGGAAATCTGTATACCTATCGCAGTTGCCACTCAAGAACCACACTCAAACTAGTCAAAAGGTAAACAGGAATTTCTATAAAAAGACAGTTATCAAAGAAATTTTTAAATGCAATTTCAACCTGCCAGTCCAGTACTGTTAATCTGACACCATCATGTGTTCAGTACATGGTAGAAGCAGAAGAATGGGACAAGAAATTGCTATAAAAAGAGACTGGCACAAGCTTGTTTAACTCAATGGTTCTCCACTGAAGAGTTTGACTGATTTTCTTCTTGTCTGTTTCTATTTATTTCAACATCACTTGTACTTGTGATTCATGTGGAATGGGTTTTTTTGTCCATTCTCAAAATGTTTTTCACTCTCTTCTGGGATGGATGCTAAGCTCAGAAATATTGATACATAGGACATGCATGTAAATCCTCTTGATTCATGCATTAGAAAACCCAAAATAATTAAATAATGCATAAAGCTTCCTTCATGCTAACACCAGCACAGAAATCACAGACTTCCATCAACCAATGATTGGGTTTTACTGTCCTCAATATTACTTTTCAAGACTACTGCTCATTTGTTGTGATTTTGGCAGGACTGTATTTCCCTGACTGGGAATTCTTGAAGAGAGAGGAAAGCCTTGTCTAAACTGCTTTGTTCTGTTGATATTACCCTCAAATACCTGTCCATCCACTCCTCTCTGTTCTCATAGAGCAGACAGCAGACATTAGCTCCTGGCTCAGCTTACCCACAGCAGATAGCTGGATGCTTGTGCAAAAGTCTGGCTGTGTAAAAAACAGGGAAAAGGAGATGGCATTGAACTTGAATCATCTTGTACCACTTTGGGGTGTGTGCTGACAGGCAGTAGCTGAGATGGAAGCTCTGGTTATTGCTATGTTAAAAGGTCTTTCTGTAAATCCATCATATTAAGGGAGTCCTTATGTGACAAGTGGGGGGTTAAGATAGCTGAAAAACAGGAAATACACACCAACAATAAAACTGGGTTTTAATCAAAACCACACCTGATGAAAGAAAGGAAAAACTTCACCTTTAAGAGCGGCGCACAACTCCAACCTAGGCTTATCAATATGAGCTACAGGAAACTTTAAAGATCAGGTCAATAAACTATCTTATTACGTAAAGATAAAATCCATATTACAGGGTGAACCATAGCAAATCTGAAACAAATATTTTTTCCAGATAATGATTGCTACCTAAATCTCTTTTGCACAAGATGAAAATACAACTATGTTCATAATAATTTCATTTAATTAATTCAATGTTGCATTAGAGAAACTTTTTTTGTACGAGACACTTAAAAAGCTCCATCATCAATGGGAATTAAATATTAGCTCTGAAATGTAATGGCACGTATTTCTTGAGTTGATTTCACAGCTGTCATTACCAAGAAATTTCCACTAAAACTTTATATGTCATCACAATAGACCCTTATGCCTAATTAAAAGGGCATTTTTGTTAATCCTTGTTAGTGCCTAAGAGCAGCTCCAGGAATACGTAGGAATTCTTTGGACTGTTAATGCAGCAATATGTCCTCCACAAATCTAAGGCTCTTTCTATACCTCCTGAGCTGTTTCTAAATAAGGTCATGGGGCACAGTCCAGCACACTGCTGAGCAGCGGTGTTACCCTAGATCTCATAAATTTATCACCAATTAACTAGAGTAGTTCTTCCCATCACATGTCCTTCTCTTCTCTCTTCTGACTGTTGACCTCATCTTTCTTGATGAGGCCACCCAGACCTCTCCAATCAACCTTTTTTTGTAGGTTTTTTTTTTTTTCCCCAAACTCAAGGATATAGGGAAAGTACTTCCACAAAGTAGATACTTTTGTGAATTTCTACACTGTATTAGACATAGGTACTGAGAACTTTGGAGCAGGTTAGCAAAAACACACTTTGTTTCAAAAAGTTCATTCTCATATCTAGTATAATAATGTGACAAAAAAACAAAAAGCAGAGAGGAAGGAAGAGACATAAACAACAAACAGAAGTGATGCTTTAAAGAAAAAAAGCCAGTAAGTCAGACAAGACAAAAGATACTGAAAGGTTAATCCTTACAGAGCTTCTCTGATTTTAGGTCTGCTAAAGTAGTTCCCATGGAAAGAGAGGAGTAGCCTTCCCAATAGTAGAGATCACTACTTAAATCACTAATTAGAAAAAAATATTGTTGTGTTTCAATGGGCCTTTTTTTCCTAGCAGCAGTCATGCTAATGAATCACAAGGGCACCAGACTATACATCACTTAGTCAGAAAAAAGATGTCATTTCGAAGGGTGGCTTTTCCTGATCTTTTTATTAATCAGTCAGCATCTTGAGCTAGTTGATACACTTCAAAGCATTTGCAAGTACAGTGGATATAGATGTTTATCTGTAACATCTGATATCCAAACACACAGAATGGTTAGGCTAGCCTTCAGGAAACACCAGAATAAAGTGATGTCCTGTCAAAAAGTGAAAAACATACACACACATTGCCATATTTCTTGTCCTAAGTCTGTTGTGTGTAGAGCTATGTAAGTCTATAGTTTCATCTGGGTATTTATGTTTAAGACCATAATTGTAGGTATTGGAGAATTAAAGGGGAAATTTCAAATGTACAAACTATTGCCCTGATTCTTCTTACTGCTAAAAATCCTGAAAAAAATTATTATTTTTTCAGGCTGTTCCAGTATACAAAAGAGAAATGCAGAAACACAGCTAGCATGGCATGTCTACTTTTCAATGACAAGTCAGACCTCCACTTGATTTCAGTTAAATGGACTATGCACCCATGTGACACCTGGTTCAAGAGATGTTAGCTTTTATTCCAATGTCCATAATAACAGTTATGAATACCAAAAGAATTGAATTAATGACTTGGTGAAGAGTTATGAGAAAGTGCCTTTTCCCACACATTAAGACAACTAAATTCTTCCAATTTTTGTACATTTTACATTTTAATCTCTGAAAGACTAAAGACTCAATGGATTCTTTATAATTGTAGAGTGATTGTTTTGTCTAAATTTTACCTTTGCAACATTTTAGCTAAGCAGCCCAGCCGAGATGTAAGACCTCATTTGATTGTGGTAAGTCATGCAGGTTTCTGTGTGAGCCCTGGTATGAAGCCTCTCCTTTGTGATATTTCAGGAAGAGTGGCACATCTGGCAGGACATGATGACCCCGGTGCAAGGATTGACAAGCCCTGCTAGGTAGATGCCAATTTCTCGTTCTCACATAACAGTAATAATTTGAAATTGTCTACATGAAGGGTGTTTGGCTTGGTATCCATTTAAAAGCATAGTTGGAGGACAATGAAGAAAGAATAAAAAGATCAACTTTGAAAACATATGACAAACCTGATTGGGACAGTCTAAAACCTTAAACACATGAAAAAGTGTTCATGCAATTCTCTGAGTCTGTCTTCAGTGGTGACAGCCTTGATGGATGGCATCTACACTACAGGTTTGTTCTCAGTTTGAGGTTTGTTCCCATGAGTGTGCAGGAGGAGATGACTCCTTCCCTGGGGTCTCCTCTGAGCATGGTCTGTGGAAACAGGCTTCCCCAGGCAACAACAACAAACTAGCAAGGCACAGCACAGGTACAGCAGGGAACAGAGGGAACAGACCCGAAGGGCCTCAGTGGGATGGAGAGGATATGCTGAGGAATAAAGGCGCACTGCAGTGCTTACTGGTGTGCAGGAAGTCACAGAGATGTTTTGGAGACAGGGCTCACCAGAAGACTGAGAGGGTGATAGTACCCTTGTTTACAAACTTTTTCATTTCTGCACTGCCTTTCCTAGCTGCTTGGAGTTTACACTGCTTGAAAAGACAGATTTTGCTTCTTAAATTCAAATAAACCTTGCCTTTCAGTAATTAAAAGCCCATTTTAGCAAACTTAATACAAGGGAATGCTCTAACCAAATCTATCTTATATATGCATTCATCACATGACATCACATGAGGAACACAGAGTCCTACAGCAAATTCAAGGAGAATTCTGATTAGCAAGAGCAATTATCCTCCTTTTTATTTAACCTGATTAAAACTCTGACTCCAATAAATAAAAAGCAGAAATCTGTCCCTAAAACATTAAAAATGGGAGCTTCATGCATCTTTAAACTCATAATATGAATATGGTGGCTAGAACAGCAAGGGAAAACAATGGCAGTATGAATCCAGCCATCTCCTCTCACAGTCCCTTGCTGATCGATCCTTTCTTGTACCGTTTCACTCTTCTGTCATTGCTTTTCTATGTTAATAGGCACAGCCTTCAGCTGTTTCTGGTTTCTGAAAATTAGCTTAAACTGAAAAGTCTTTAGATGTTTTCACATTTGAAGAGTTTATCTCTGACAAGGAAACAATTCAAAACATATTATGTCTGACTGTTTTAAAATGATGATTCCCTCCTCCTGCAACTTTCCCTATTGCTCCATACTCCAACAATCATGGGTAAACAGTGATGAGTATATTCTTGCTGAACTCAACCTAATAAAACTATTCTTTACACGAAGAGATGAATACTAAAATATTGAAGTTGTTAGGACATCTACAACGATGAGTCCACCCCAGCTGTGTGCCGATTAGACATCAAGAGAGGCAACATATTTACTAAGGGCTGAATCAGATTAAAGAATAGATACTATGGGACGCAATAATGTAAAACTAACTCCATGTTCTATTTGATTTTGTCAGCAAAGGTCTTGAAAGACTGGAGAAAACTTCCAGAAACACTAAAAATGGGTTTGTGAGCCCTTTAAAGTGCCATATGTAATATTTTCTCATTTACAGAGGCTGAACCTCAGGAAAGAAAAGATCAGTGTATGGATGTTGCAACTGATGCACTCTGGAAAGAGTCATTGTGCTATGACTATGCAGAGAGATCAAGCTGCTGTCTAAGAAGACATAAAAAACAAATACCAAGGAAGAGCTGTGGATGCTGTGGAGAAAATATTATACAGATGAGAAAATACTATCTGGCTAGGAAAATGCCAAAATATTTTTGGTATCTCATGTCAAAGGTAAATATTGTATGGTAAAAATAATTATTACATAAGGTAGTCAAGTATGTCAGGACACTTTGGCAACAATTTGTCAGACCTAGTTGAATAAAGATGTCCTTCGGAACCAAAATCAGAGCATAATTATACCACTAGAGAAGACTTCACAGTCCCTGGTGACCAGTGACTGACATGTGGGAAAAGCATAACTAAACTTGCACAGATCAAAACCTCACCATAATCTCCCTGCAGAAAAAGAGGGGAGCAAGTAAGCAGTGCAATAAAAGCAAATCAGTATCACAAAATCACAGAATCACAGAATCACAGAATATTAGTAGTTGGAAGGGACCTTGAAAGATCATCTAGTCCAACCCCCCTGCCACAACAGGATTCCTTAGACCAGGGCACACAGAAGCACATCCAGACGGGTTTTGAATATCTCCATAGAAGGAGACTCCACAACCTCTCTGGCCAGTCTGTTACACTGCTCTGGCACCTGATCTGGGAAAACATTTCTACGTGTGTTCACATGGAACCTCCTATGCGTCAGCTTACAGCCATTGCCTCTTGTCCTGTCACTGGGCTTCATTGAGAAGAGCCTGACCCCATCCTCCCAACACACACCCTTCACATATTCAAAAGCAGAAATGAGGTCACCCCTTAGCCTCCTCTTCTCCAAGCTAAAGAGATCCAGCTCCCTCAGCCTTTCCTCACAAGGAAGATAGGCATGGCTTAACTATTTCACATATTTATTCCTTGCTATAACCATGCAGGCAAAGAATTATTGAGTCAAAATACAGAGTTATTAAAGAACATGAGCTACTTATGAAAGTGGTGCAACAAAATTCATGTATGCTGAATAAAGACTTTAAAAGTAAATCCATCAACATGTAAGAGGGAAAGAGAGTAAATAAATGCAACGTTCTGGAGACATGAATCACCCTGAGAGGATTTTACCACTAAGGCAGTGGAATAAGTAAGGCTGGGATAATGGTGTGGCTTCTCTTAGGTAAGTACATGCAAAACCCAAAAACAATGGTTGGTAAAAAACCCTTTCAACTTTTCCTCAAGGGTTTGATTTTAAGTTTTTTGTTTTGGTTTNTGTCCTTCAACCACTTCACAATCTACCTCACTACCCAATCAGCCAGACCACACTTCCTCAGTTTAGCTGCAAGGATGCTATGGGAGACAGTGTCAAATGATTTACTAAAATCAAGATAAACCACATCCACTTCTCTACCATCTTCTATCCACCTGGTTATGTCCTCATCAAAGGCTA
>VWZX01005826.1:0-50248 GCA_013399015.1 Galbula dea
CTTTCTTTTGGAAACCATTATCAGCTTTAGTTGAGATTACATGTCTTGCATGTAGTTACCTTAGAATTTGACACAAACAGAAGGAAAAAGGTGTGATTTAAAGGGTGCCCCATCAGATGTTATTCAGAAGCAGGAGCTAGAACATTTTGCACCTGCTGCCACCACAACTTAGTCCTAAAATTAACTGTCATTCTCCCTTAGCAGTGGTAATACTTCCTTTTTTCTCCATTCACTTTGAGCATGTGTACAAATATTGTGTGGATGCTCAGCTCTATTTCCCAGCTCAGAAACTACCACAATAACATGCAAAATACTCAGCAAATATCGACATCAGCACAACACTTATGTTCAGTTAGGGTAGGGAGAACTTGGTCAAGTTATTATTAGTAGTCTGACGGCCAATTTGTTAAAAATCTCCCAAATCACCCCTCCCCCCCCAAAAAAAAAGTTTGTTATTATTAAAGTTCATCATAGCTAAAGCCTACATAACTAAAAGCTTCCTGTTACTGCATAAGACGCCTCTCACAAAGTTAGCCTTTCTAAAGTTAACAGAAAAAATAACTTTTCCAACTTGTCTTTAACCAGAGAAATATCCATTCTGTAGCATGACTTCAGTGACTTACTGTCTCATCACATCTTGGAAAGCAGAAGATGCTTTCTTGTAGAAACAACAGTTTGTCTTTCAGCTATGGGAAATGACTTCTTTTTCTTGAAGGTGTGTTTCCTCCATACCCTAGGACAAACCATGTGGCTTACACAGTAACCATCCCCTTAATGCAATATAAGGAAGATGAAGGTGTTCATAGGTCACAAAAGGAGTTACTTTATGAACTATATATGTGAACTAAAACTTAGTAGCTGAAGAGAAAAACTTACCCTAAAGAGAAAAATGCATCGCAAAGAGGGTAGGTGAGTCTTATTGTCTGTCAACTCCACAGACTAAAACAACACAAGATTTAAATTTATTTTTTAATAAAATAACACAGCTACTCTGTAGACTATGTCATTATCTTCAGAAGGAAATAACTTACCAATGGTTCTATGCAATTGCCGTTTCAAAGTTTAGCTGGCCTTTATAAAGAACTTCTCATACACCTTAAATTAAGCTCTGTGCATTTCTTCTTGCTGGACAATTTCATGATGTGTACTCTTGGCAAGTAGGTCTCTTCCTCTTCTTAATTTCTTTGTTGTCACTTCTGTTTTAATCGTCTCCTTGCAAACTGGGCATCCTAGCAAAACCAGCCTGACTTTGAGAAATTAAAGAGAATTTTAAAGTTTAAAGCTTTGGAGAAGGGAGGACGAGAAGACCTGCCACCTTAACTGCTTCCCATATCTCTGGGAAAATAAATGCTTCCACACCCACCTGTGGTCCTGAGGAAGCAGCTGAATGCAGGGTGCATAAACTGCAGAGCACATGGACCACTGCCAAATGCTGTTCCACTTGTTCATCTAAATATTGCCCTTGAAGAATGGCCCTTTATGGGATATATGAGGTGTTAAATTTAATCTCCATCTTTACTCAGATTCTGTCATATACTGAGCTTACATTGCCATCTGTGCCAAGTGACATCAGTAGGACTACTGATAAGTTTGTCAGCAAGAAGCCCTGCAAACTCATCTCAGATGTAGAACTCATTTCAACCTCATATGGATCATTCAGATGAGACACGCAGAGTATCAGCTGCATGGCATCTCTTTTGCAGCATGAGGAAAGTGCACTGTTGAGAGAAGCTCATAAAAGTCTACTTGCAAAAAAAAAAAAAAAAAGAGGACTTCAAGTATAGTTCACTTTTCTTGTTACATTTTCTGTAGATACACACGTGATGACCCAAACTATTTCTTCTTAAAATCAAACTGAATGCATAGGGAGGAACACAAACACAAAACCAAAAAGCCACAAAGCACAACTCTGTCCTTCATTTTTCCATGTAGTAGTAGAACCAAGCGCAGATTATTTAGCTTCATGAAATCTCTCACAACAGACATTGACAAAGACGAAATGTATCTTTCACAAAGGGATACCCAAACCCTTACAGCTGATGTGTTTGTTAAAGCCAGATATTTTGCTGGCTGCTTAGATTTGATAAACGTTACAATGATAATGACCACTGTATAACAGTCATTTTATCTTACAGACCCATTTTCCCATGTTTTTGTCCACAAAGGCAGAATGTACATGTTTTATTAAAACAAAAATATTTCTGTAAATGTTTGGTGTGTGCTCTTGCTTGTTAGCTGCTATGTGTTCTTATGGTTTAATGCATCTGTTTATGCCATGTGTGCTATAGCACTTTATCTGGCACAGACAAAAAGCATTTTGATTTCTGAATTAAAAATATACAAATCAGAACTGTGATTAAACAAAAACAATTCAAAGAGTTCGAGTGAACATAATGCTTTAGTTTAATCAAATTAATAAAACAGCAAGTCTTCATTTTGAGTGTTGAAAATTGCTCTGTTTTCATAGGTAACAGCATTCTTTCCTTTACCCCTAGAAATAAAAAAAATCCCCTGTGTGTCATGCAAACCAGAAACTGTGGGGCAAGTGATCAGTTCAGCTGGTGCATAAGCTTTGCATACCACTGAATAGTCTTCATTTCCCTGTCTTAAATCAGTCACAAGACTTACTACTGCCTCTTCCCTCAAAGTGGATAACTTGCACAGCTACACTATTGTATGCCTCTCTCTGTTGTTGCACTTCAAGGAACTTCTGGGCCATTTTCTTTTGCTGTTTCTGAGATAGAGAGTTTTCAAAGGAAACTCTCATGCATCTTGTTTAGGAAGTTTACAGCAGAAAAGTTATTTCACATTCTTTATGGAAGGAATCCCGCAGCTGCAGGCTGCCTCTCAGCCTCCAGCTTCATCCAGCTCCATCATCACTTGTTTCAGACTCCTGATGAGAAGACGGTCCTGGTCAAATGTGGGCATTGTTTTTGTCTTAGCCAAAGAGTTGAATCAAGGTCTCAGCTAAGTTAAACAAGGTTAACTAAGCATATGACATATGTGACAATGTTGCAGTTCAATTAGAATGAGCTTTTTTCCCCTTTCCACACAGTCTTGCAGGTTTCAGCAGGAAACAAACCTAGAAGACTATAAAATAAGCGTTATATTTGCAGTACTTGTACTGCAAAAGAAAGGCCATTCTTGTGAATCTCTCAAGCAAGCTGGACCTCGTGAAAGTCCTGGGTGAAAATATTATACAAAGTTAATAAGTACAAATATTTTTCTGTATTTAAAGAATCCTCCCAATATTTATGTCCCTTGTCTTTGAAAGGCTTATCACTTCCTCTGTGACTGCATTCAAAGAAGTCACTTACAGCAAAAACAATAAGGTTTCCAAAAGCAAAAGGAACTTGGCATAAGCTATTTCACAAAGTTATACCAACAGGAGCTACTAAAGCTTTTCCATGTTTTGCGGCAGCACAAAGTAGAGCTACAAAACCTGTAATCTTAAAAGTAGATCAGATGGAGGAAAATGGCAAGGATACTATAAGATGGGTGTAAGTGTCAAGGTATTGGTAGGTGGCAAATGTAGGGCTAGCCACTGTAGAAGAGTTTGCATTTCCCTCTGCTAGACACAGCTGTCTCCAACAGACCTGCAACAGGTCACAGTTGAACCTGTCAGCCAAGCTGATGACACTTAGGGAAAAATGTATATAAGAACCAGCAAAAACTACTGCACAGGCAGTGAGGAATGAGGAAAAAAGCCTGAGAAACCATCCTGCTAACACCGAAGTCAGAGAAGAAGAAGGTGAAGGAAGACTGGGAGCAGAGATTCCCCTGCAGCCTCTGAAAGAAACCACACTGGAGCAGGTATTTCCCTGCAGCCCATATACTATCATGCCAGAGTAGATATCCACACTGCTGCCCCTGGAGGACTCCCTGCTGTATCCGGTGGTTATTTCCTGAAGGACCACAGCCAGTGGGAGGGACCCCAATAGAGAAGAGAGTAGAGAAGAGAAGAAGAGCTGTTATGGGCAGTTACCCCTTCCTAATCTCCCTGTATTGCTTGTGGAAAGATTGAGATAGAGGATTCATGAATGAAAAAATGAAGTTGAACCTTAGAAAAAGGGAGTGGTGGAGGAAAAGTGATAAAGATTTTGTATTTTTTTCCCATTTTAGTCTATTTTTAATTGGAAATCAATCAAATTAATTTTCTGCAAGTCAAGTGTATTTTTGCTTATGAGGGTAATTTTTAAGTGACCTCTCTGTCTTTATCTTGATTCTCCCCGCCCCGTCCCTATCCTTTTGAGGAGAGAGTGATAGAGCAGCTTGGTAGGAGCTCTGGCAACAAGCCAAAGTCAATTTACCAGACCCATAAGAAGAAATTCTGATTTCAGGAAAGCTGAGAGCAGACAATGACACAACCTTCAGGTCAGCAAGGAATGATTTTGAACAGCCAGATTTAGTTCCTCTGGAGGAGTATTAATAACCCCTCTAAATAACCATAGTGGGTCTTCAGCATACGAAGCACAAAAAATTCACCTGTGCAAACTTCGCCTAAACTGTGGGTAGTCTGATGAGGAAAGGGAAAAAAAAGAACATTTTTTTGAGAAAATTAAGCCCATATAGAATTCAGAAAATACTTCTTTGTTCTTTGAGTAGATTACGCAAATAATCAAACTTTAAAATGTTACTCAATTTTAAGATAAAAACTGTGTCTTTCAAACAGAAACCAGTATTTTAAAACAAAATCAGTTAAAGTGTATAGCTCATTTTGAAAGTGAACAGTAGAGTTCCAGTATCCATCAATCCATGTAGCTTCAGAACTAAGAACCTTTTCTATATGCATAGAAATAAACAATCTAGAAAGTAAACCTCCAAATAATTCCTGCTGCTATCACTTCGACCCTTTCTGTATTTACCTATTTCTTTGTTTTTTTCTTATCAATAAATCAGGCCTTAGCAGAAGGAATTCAATAATAACATGTCTACAGACATCAGCCAAAGGCTCTAAGCAACACAGTGTGGCATCATTTTTATCTGGATACTCCTGTTTTATTATGATTATAATTTTTGCATTTGATGGAAGAATAGCTTCAAGAAAGGATTAATATTTCAATTGAAGACAAGAGTTGAAGAATCTACCATGTCTTTTGGCTGCTCATTAGTGATATTAGTGTTTTTAAAAATCTATTTTCTCTATTTAAACTTCACACTTTCAGCCTACAGACATTTTCATATTATTATTTATCATGTATATTTTTTAAAGAAAACAGACCAAGCCCTCTAAATTTCCCATGAAAATGTTTTTTCCTGTATTCCAAGTGTATCGAAATCAATCTTCCTCCAAGATTGTTACTCTAGGACCTCAGTTTGAATTGTTACAGGACAACAGGGTTGCTTCCATTATTATTGCAGACAGGTGTAAAAGCCACAGCACTGCTACTTGTAGGTCAGATGAAGGGGCTTACCCTTTTTATCCTGTGCTGCTTCAGGGCTCAAGCTGACTACTTTGTTTTTCACACCTACTAAAAATCTTTGAAAGCCATCACTACTTTAATATTATTTCTTGGATTTGGTTTGTTTGTTCTGATTTTGTTTACCAGAATTTTTTGCTGTTAGTTTCAGCCTCCTTTATAATATTAACCTGGATGGTTTTGGTGGGGTTTTGTTTTGGTTTTTTTTTGGGGGGGGGGTTTGTTTGTTTGTTTGTTGTTTTTTTTTTTCAGTTCTTATAGCTCCTTATGAAATAGTTACTTTTCAACCTACCAAAGTACCAATTCAAGCTGTAACAGTTTTTCAGGTTTTTTGTTACTTCCTCAGTGCTTAATATTTTTTAAGGGAATATATTTGCACATATAAGTGGTCTTTGATTCTCTTTGAAAACCCCCTTCTGGCTCTGTGTGCTATTTAGTTACTGGCTTTTTCAGATATTTACTGCTCTTCTTCCTCAGTAAAGGACATGATAAGCATTTCAGCATCCTGATGACACACATGGACTTTATTCTCCTTCTTTCCAAATATGGTCACTTTGATGGAGTGCTTCTCTTGAACCATTATCTTTTCAGCATCATTCTGAACCTTTTACTATCTCCATTTGGTAATGGCCCTGTTTCACTACAAGAGCTTCTTTGTTCTCAATGTATTCTGTCTCCTTATTCTGAGCACCCCCAGCCATGTTACTTTCCTTAATATCCTTCATTTCCCTGTATAACTCTTTTTTTTAACTTTTTCTTTCTTTCATTGTTTGTTGCCAGTTTTTTTGAACATAAATATTCCAATTCTTTAGAGAAAAGAACACATCAGTTTGGATTATTTCCACTTCAGAGGATCGACATCCTACAGTCCTCATGAAGGTGCTTGAGTCGGAAGGAAAAAGAAGTCTGTCAAAGTGACTGCAAAACGGTTGTCAGACTACTATTCAATTTCCTACTATGTTGTACTGGGTAAGTTAGTTGATCTTTAGGAAAAAAGGTAACCTAAGTCAGCATAAACTTAATCAGAACACAAATACCTTGTAAGTGTTCAAGGCTACAAAGTATACAGCAAATGAAAAGATTTAAGTTGTTACATCAACACAAGTTGCAATTCATGCTGCACATGTTTAAATTGGAAGAGGTGGAGTAGCACTTCGCTCTGAGCACATCATCTGCATGTAACTATGATTTAACATATTCTGGACTTATGCACCTTACATATCCCTTCACAATTAATAACACAGGTGCTGAACTGAAGAATGGTAGCCACATTTTCAATAGTAATTAAGGCCACTTCTTAATTACTTTCAGAAGATGCTTGATTCTGTGATTCTACCCTGTGCTACTGACCTAGTCACCAACTCCTATATAGCAGTTCTGAATTTATTTTGTTTTATTTAAAGTTTTTATCAAATCCTTCAGATCTGCTTATTAATCCTTTAAGAAAGACGGTTGATTCAGTAGCTTAAAGACAGCACTTCCCTCAACTCAGATTTCCCAGTCAACAGAGAATCTTCTTCAATAAGCCTTCAGAAGGAGACCAAAATCTTCTGGTCACATAAGTGGAAAGGACATAGGTAGAAGAAGCATAATAGTACTAAAAAAAAAAAAAAAAAAAAGNATTTTTATTTCTACAGGTCACATTGATCTTATTGTTTTGAGAATTATTTCCCAGGTATGTAGTTCCCAATGCACCTAAAAGCATAGACAATCATAATATCAAATACCAAAGTCATATTTTACAAAGTCTGTTAAAATTTGCCATTTAAGCCCAAAAACATAGGGTCTTACTACAGGTAATAACTTGGGACTTTAAAACAATTTAGTCTGACTTGATACCAACTTTGGTAAATCATAGAATCATTACAGTTGGAAAAGACCTCTGAGATTATTGAATTCAACCATCCACCTAAAATTACCGTGCCCACTACTAAACCATTAAACTATAGTCCCAACCACCATATTAACACTTTTGGTGAACTCTTATATGGATGGAGATTCCACCACCTCCCTGTAGTATTCACAGTTTCTGAGATGGGCTGGACCCCCTTCTGATCATCTCTGAAGGGGGGAATGATCATCTCTGGTAGGGGGGGAACGAAAAAAAAACAACCCAGCATTCTAAAAAAATAAGTACATGCCTTGACCATGTAGGAAACCTCCCATTATCCTGGAACAGCTGGATGACAAACATGACCCACACTGGGCAAATGAGCCTATATTTTATTCTATTCTTCCAGATGTTACTAATTAAACTTTGTGTTAAAATAACTGCAATCTATTCTTTTGTGTATGAGTCACCTCCCACAAAACTTTGAAAACAGTCTTTCCTATTATTATTATTAATATTCCCAGGATTATTAAAGTAGAGCCTAGAGGCCCTACCTGGGGATCTGGAATTCACTGGCCCAGGTACAGAACATGTTCATAACTGAGTGGGGGAAGAGAGAAAGTCTCTGTTTCCAGCAGACAAATACAGTGACAGCACAACAGCTTCACTCTATCTCATCTGTCATACAAACGCTTCAAGCTTCAGACACATTTGGGTAGAAATCCCATAAGCTGGTACCACATTTTCTTCTTCTCTGCAGCCCTTACCTGTTAATAAACATTTATAAAAAACAAATATTCAGTCAAGCAATAAAGTGTATCAATCATGATGACAGACAACTGAATGAATTAACAAAGGAACAGCCCTAAGGTATCAATTTTTCGAGAAATTAAGAGAAACAAGATACTACTAAATGAAAGGGCTGGTGCAACAACACAGGAAGGAGGTTTCATTTAAGTGCAAAAGGTAGGATCTTCATGTGCAGTTTTTGACAGCAAAACAATGGAGAAGCATCAGGCAAGACAAACAGAAGTGCTCCCCTGCCTTTCTTGGTCTCTGCAAATGCCAAATCAAGCCATAATCCAGCAATGCATTCTAGCACTCTATTGACAGCAGTTCATATATTTACAGTGTTTGTAACCCTGTAGTGTCTGCCCTGCAGACTTGTTCAGTAGGACTCTTCTGTTGCACTCTAAGGGTACTTGTTCAACTGCAATGTGCAACACGATTGCATAGGATATCTGTTTTAGTTTAAAGTTGGTTCCCAATTATGTTTGAGCTGCCTTGCCATAGCTTTTATATTTTGATCACTTTTAATGAATCCATACTTCAGAGAATGTTTTTCATGATGTTATATACCAGCACAGAATTATGGCAAATAAGCAAAGGCTTTCACAGAAATCACGGAATCACAGAATATTAGGAGTTGGAAGGGACCTCGAAACATCATCTAGTCCAACCCCCCTCACACAGCAGGATTCCCTACACCAGGTCACACAGAAGCATGTCCAGATGGGTTTTGAATACCTCCATAGAAGGAGACTCCACAGCCTCTCTGGGCAGTCTGTTCCAGTGCTCTGGCACCTGAACTGGGAAAAAAATTTCTACAGGTATTCACACGGAACCTCCTATGCTTCAGCTTACAACCATTGCCCCTTGTCCTGTTACTGGGCTTCACTGAGAAGAGCCTGACCCCATCTTCCTGACANGCTCATGGTCATCCTCCCATCTACCAGGAGGCCCTGATCCCTTTCCCCTTCACTGCTCTCCAACAGCTCAGCCTCCAACCTATACTCATACATGGGGTCAGTCTTTCCCAGGTGCAAGACTCGACACTTGGCCTTATTGAATCTCATTAAATTTCTCCCTGACCAGCTCTTCAGTCTGTCTAAGTCTCTCTGAATGGCAGCACAACTCTCCGGTGTGTCAGCCACTCCACCCAGTTTAGTGGCATCAGCAAACTTGCTGACAGCACACTCTGTTCCCTCATCCAGGTCTTTACCTGGGTTCTGAACATATCATTGAAGTGGTAACAGAACAATGATGATGATTCAAAAATGTGTGAAGGAACATGAACAAACAGGTAATTGATAACATTTTCTCCACCTGAAAAGTATTTTTGCCTATTAGTATATCAATATCAATGAAATAGCTGAAGAGAAAGGAAGAATTTAATGTAAAAGATGTAAACAATAAATCAATATAATGTCAACAAATTGCAAGGAAACAAATTTGAGAACTTTTCTGTCTCCAGTTTTAACTTGGTGTGGAGTTCAGCATTCCCAGTGCCCTACTCTGGAGGCACTGCACTGGTTATACTGGATCAGGCAGTTCAGCCCTCTAACCTAGTTTTCAGAACCTTTATAGGGAGTAACATATATTTAAGCAATTTTAATATTTTTCGTAAGTATTAAACTTGCTGAAGATAAGTAAACCCTGAGAACACCCAATCTTGTCTGATCTTGGAAGCTAAGCAGGGTTGGGCCAGCTAGTACTCGGATGTGAGACAGCCTGGGAATACCAGGTGCTATAGGCTTTCCTGCCCTGGCAGGTGGTTGGACTAGATGATCTCTCGAGATCCCTTCCAACTCCTAACATTCTGTGATTCTGTAATAAGCCAGTTAAAGTTGTCTTCACTGGAGAAACTTTGCAGTTTCCCAAGTTCCTCTTGGAGAAGAGGCAGCTTCAGCAGTAAAATGCAATCTACTGCTGTATTTTTAGCAATGCAAAGTCTATAGGCTCTGGTTTTCAGTCAGGAGTAGTTGATATTTCCTTTCTTCCTACAATTGCTAAGGTGGTGACATAACTGGAAATCATATCTCTATATTTATTTCAAACCCAGGCCAGATCTTCTGCTTAATCAAAGACAAGTTTGGGAAGTTATATGATTCTACATACTTCAGTAATTAGACTTATTCTAGGAGCCAATGCAAACTAATGGATATTTTCATTTTTTGCAAGGTTTCTGTCTTGCAAGGAAGCTTTGCCTGTAGAGGTAGTGGCTTGGTTCCTCCATTCAAACTAGAAAATTATAGATTGAAGGACTTGAGGTACAGCAAAACTCTTAATATAGTCAAGTGACTTCCATGTAGAGATAGTGAGCGCTGATCATCTACCTCAAACTGAGCAAAACCAACCTATATTAGATGTATGCAAAATCTGCTTCTTCCAAAAATGTGGACTGAGTTGGTAATAATAGCTTCCCACTTATATTAATGAGAACACACAGAAACCTCGGTGAAGATTGAGGGTTCTGCAGCCACCTGTTTAAGAAGACCATACAAAGAAGTGCTGTCTTCCTATCTGACCACATAGAAACCAAAATACAGGAGGGTTAAAGTCTAAATATTCCAGCTTTCAATCTCCAGAGACCTTGATTCTGAAAATGACAAATGATTGTCAGGAACCATCATTTAACAGACCTTGCTGAGCTAAGCCCTTGGTGATATATATAAAACCCTTTAAAAAATCTCATGTCACTTGTTAGCCCAACATCATCAAAATAAGTATACAGAGTGCATAGTTGCCAAAAGTTTCCAGTTTTCCATGCCCCACTGGCTGAAGATTCCCAGAAGAACAGCATGGGGGAAAATAGGGAAAAAGGTGCAAGGTATGTGTTCACTGCTTACAGGTGCTCTGCTCTTTCCAAGGAGCCCCAAAGACATATGAATCCTTGTGACACCTTAGGAAGGTGTGATTTCGTGTCAAGCTCATCTAAAATTTTTTGCTTCCTACCAAACTCTCTGTTTCTGTTTTCTCAAGTCCAAGACAAAAAAAGGATGAAGGGAAGGCAAGTCAAAAAGATTTTTCCAGTCATAGGATCATAGAATGGTTTGAGCTGGAAGGGATCCAAAAGATCAACAAGTTCCAATGCTCCTGCCACTGGCAGCAACACCTTCCACTTGACTGCATTGCTCAAGGCCTCATCCAATCTGGTTTTGAACTCTTCCAGTGATAGGGCAACCACAGCTTCTCTGGGCAGCCTGTTCCAGTGTCAAGGTCTTGCCTATTAATGTGACTTTTGCTACTTTCACCATGAAGAATTTCTTCATAATACCTAATCCAAACACAGCCTCTTTCAGTTTGAAACCATTACCCCTTGTCCTACTACACTCACTGATAAAGAGCTCCTCATGATCTTTCATCAAGGCCCCCTGTGGGTACAGAAAGGCTGCACTAAGGTCCCTCCAGAGCCTTGTTTCCTCCAGGTTGAACTCTCTCAGCCTATCCTCACAGAGGAGGTGCTCCAGCGCTCTGATCATTTTTGTAGCCCTCCTCTACACCTGCAGGTCTGTGTCTTTCTTGTGCTGGGGCCCCAGAGCTGAACACAGTACTCCAGATGGGGTCTCACCAGAGAAGAGTAGAGGGTGAGTATCAACTCCCTCAACCTGCTGGCCATCCTTCTTTTGATGCAGCTGAGGATGTGATTGGCTTTCTGGGCTGAGAGCACACATTGCTGTCTCATATTAGTATTTCATCCACTAATACCCCCAAGTCCTTCTCAACAGTGCCCAGAACTGGACACAAGATTCCAGATGCGGCCTCACCAGGGTAGAGTAAAGTGGAAGAAGAACCTCTCTTGACCTACTAGCCACACCCCTTTTAATACACCCCAAAACCCATTAGCCCTCCTGGCCACAAGAGCACACTGCTGCCTCATGGTCACCCTTCCATCCACCAGGACCCCCAGATCCTTTTCCCCTTCACTGCTCTCCAACAGCTCAGCCCCCAACCAGTCATTGTATCGCATAGTAATCTGAAAACAGGCAGCAAATATCAGATAATTTAGAAGTTGGAAGTTATACCTGCTAATCAACTGGAAAGTTCACTGCATTGTTCTCTGAGCAGAGCTTTGAAATTATGTTGATTTCAAGGATGTTTTTGTTTATGAAACCACATTAATAATTTTCGAGCGTGATGGAATTTTACAACCTCCATCAGCTGCACCATGCTCTTTACTTCACTAAGAATGATTGGTGATGATTGTGGGCTGACCTATGGCCCTCAGGAAGTGGCTGGATTTTGTTTTTTTAAAGTAGGGCTTTTATTTTGTCCAAATATGTCTACAGGTATCATCAGTGTATATGCAAGACAAAGGGCAGAGCATTTAATTTTGGAGTAGTTAAACAGGAATAGAGAGAAAGAGTAGAAATCAAGCTCTTTTTTCTCAGCTACTTTTAATATTTCTGCCCTTAATCTCCCACATATTTTGTGGTACAGCAGCTGGGACCTATCTCAGTGCTGCACATAGCAGCAGTCAGTGACAAACTTTATGCCAGTCATGGAGCACAAGCCCATCCTGTGGCAGGCTCCAGATCCCAGCTCCCACCTTTCTGCTCTCTCAGCCTAGGAGCTTGGCAACTCAGGCACTGAGCTCCTGAGACACTGCCTGTTCAAGGGAACAGGGAGCAAATACATCCCTTAAGCTTATTCAAGGTGCAATTAACTTGAACCATTCCCTTTCCATATCCTTTGTTTTTATAGCTCATTCTCAATCTCCAGTTTCACTGTAACTGCTAGGCAAGTTCATTCAGAAGCTTCATTTACCTTACACTATGCTCACACGGTAGTCGTTTTTCCCTCACTGGGTACTACCAGGCAGGACCTTTAGACACTGGACCCATTGCTTTAGTAATGCTTCAAAAGGCCCCTTAGAAAGTCTTTGTTTACCAGCATTTGCCAACCGTTTTTGCAAAGTCTTTCTCCCTCTCATAACAACCCTGGAGCAAACACATAGACGTGAAATCATTTCTTGTTATCACCTTTACTGTTTCTCCAGGACAAAATGCCCTAGGTCCCACTAGCTCCAGATACAGCTACTGCAGACCCTCAACCATTGATCAAAATTTGAGTTAAGTGCAATCAAGGCAGAACACATACCATAATCTGAAGATGTAATTCTGAAACAACTAAGCCCATCAGGTCCCACCTTCTCCAAATACAGCAGGTCAGACAAGTTAAAGTCACTGTGGCTTCTGACCCTGTGACACCCTGGCATAGCCTCTCCTCCAGCAGAAGTGGTTCTATTGGATGTGAAGGAGAGGGAAGGCATGCCTGTCATCTCTGCAGGTGCCCTTGGTGCCTTTGCTGGGTTCTGACATTCCTTTTCCCTTTGCTGCTCCCTGAGATAGCAATGAGATCCTCCTGGAACTCCTGCTCACCCACTGCATGTTACGTCACTCCCTGAGGCAGAGGGATCCAACTCGACTACCTCTCATCCTCAGAAAGACACAAAAGACACATGGCACAAGGGAAGAATTATGGGAACTGCCACTGTGATTTATATCCAGATGAGATTGTGGGGACTGGTAAGTAAGGAGTCTCAGTAAATGAAGGGTAAGGCAGGAAAGGGGAAGCGGGGGTGCACTGAACAAGCTGGAGAAGAGGCTTGTAAGTCCATGGGGAGGCCAGAACAGGGCTAAGCAGGAGGAGTTAGGAATCCAGCTGTGAGTCTGGACATGCCTGCTCTCCACTCCCCAGCACCCTGGGAACATTGATTTTTTGTTTTGTTTTGATGTCTCACAGTGGGATGCTGTGCTCAACCTTGGAAATATCCTCCCTGAGCATAGCTGAAGACTCTCTTTTCCTGTCTTATGCTGTCTTCCTGGGACCCTCCACACAACTATCAAGCCGCAAAGGGAATTAACTTAGATAAGATAGTAGGGCTTTCTGTATCATTCTCTGCTACTTGCATGAAACCTCACAGGCCTGAACAGAAGTGCTATAAATCTAAAAAATGCTTAGAAGGGGTCTCCTACATTTTTTTAATATCCTAATGGTGTGACAGGAAAACTAGTTACAAGAAGACCATCACTGCACCACTCACTTTATCTTCCCTGTTCCACTCTATTTTAAGAAAACACTGAATACACGGAAATCACTTACTCCAGTTTCAAAACCATGAAATTTTCCTAATGGGCATTTAATATTTCTGTATAGTGAATTGAAGCCTCTTGTCAGTAATGTTTCCTTCCTTAATTGACTTTCACAGCCTACACACGAGTATTCCAAAGACCCCAGGGTTACTTGTGACTATTGAAAGCCACTAGCCTAGAGGAACACAATATCCACAGAATGTGCTATCGAATCTTCCTGATGATCCGCCAGTCTGGGCTTGACAGCACACTATGGCTCTTGCTGCTGACCACTCTCAAACAAAGTGAGTACTCAGGGAGACATTGAGCATCAAGCGATGCTCCCATAATCTGCCCAGAAAGCACTAAATGAAGATGGATTAACAGATGACCATTTGATTGTAGCTACTTTTGCATGACCATTTTAACTCACTTCCACATCCTCTGAAGTGCCTTAACTCGTCCTAGGTCCACATATTAATATTTCTATCTCTGAAGTCTGGAGCTCTGTCTTGGCTCACCACAGCATGCAAGGCACAGGTAGGACTCAAATGCTGATCAAGGATACTGTGTGGATATGAAGGTCTGCCTCAGAAGCCAGCTTTATGGAGAAGCATACTCAGACCATCTACAGTTTATGAAGGACTCTAAAATCCAGATATTTTGGGGCATTATTCTAGTTTTGGAAATTTCTCGTTCTACCTTTGTTTGGTTTTGTACTTTTTTTCCCAAAACTATGTCTTTCTTTCCTTGTCTGAAACACATGGGACCATTTGAGATGTTTTGTTTCTTTTTTAAAGAAAATTTCTCTGAGGCAGAATAATCTCTAAATGAAAGCTACTAAGTGGCCAGAGAGGCACTCTGAAATTTTAATAAATCTTTAGAAGGAGAAAATAGTGGAAGATCATTTTCTTCATGGATGCAAGAAAATGGTATCTTTATAAATATCTGTAAGGGAGAAAGAGCTAAACACAAAGATGACCAGTAATAACATGAGGAGAAAGTGGGAGGAAAAAACCTTCCTACAAACCTGAAGTTTTGGATAATAGACCAGAGAACTGAGTGCAAAGATAAACTGGTGCATGAAACAAGAAGCTGCAGGAGGGCCTGAATATTACACAAACTTAGTAAAAAAGAATCTTCAGAAGTACTTGCATGGGCTCTGGGAAGCTACTCTTTTTTATTTCACAGTGGAAACTGGTTTGACTGCCTGGCTTAGAAAACCAATGCTCACGTCACTGTAGAACATAAATAAGTAGAAGTCATTTAACTTACAAGCAAGTTGCTGTGTGCTAAAACACATTATGAATGCAAATTTAACACTCTTAGAACTGATCAATGGGTTGGTGTCTTCATGGAGATATGGTACTCACTAACAATCTCAAACCACTTTTAAACCCAGTAACGCCATTTAATACCAATGTGCAATCTGCTAAGTTCATAATTCTGTGGTACTAAGAAGGCTCCAGGGCAACTTACATTCTATACGTCAGTCACTGTAACTCTAGTCACAGGAGGCCTGGAAGTTTGTATTCCCAGTTGCTTTTACATGTTGTAGACAAACTAAGGTATACAACTTCACAGTCAGCTCTGAAGAGTTAACATAAAATTAATACAAAGCTCCTCACTGTGATGATGCGTATGCTGATGTTGAGCTCTGTCATGCTCATTACACTCAAAAAAAACCCTCTAAAAATCTCAACTTGATGACTTGACTTGAGCACTTATCATATTATATTTAGTTTATTTTCTCATTACTAAATGCATTTTATGGCCGTAGTGACGTGCGTCCTCCTTTGTTCAAAACCAAAATAAACTAGCATACATTAGACATTTCAGGTATTACATACAAAGTGAATTCTGACATCACATTATTTTAAAAGAGGGGAATAGAAGGAGGTAAAAATACCTAAAAAAAATTAAAGCAAATAATAAAAAAATTCTCGTATTTGTATTCTTGTTTCCATTTAACAGAAGAATGTACTCAACTTCTGAGCTTTTTTACAGGTCCAGCTTTTTTGGACTGTGAAACAAATCCACTGTAAGTAACTGTGACATTTTTCAACATACTGCAGCAGAACAATACATTGAGGGAAATATTTCAATCTCAAGTAATTTGGGAGAGAGGTGTTTTACAACTATAATTGTGTCTGAAAAGTGCTTAAGTACTAAAGCAACCACTTACCCTTGGGTGACCTCACTGCATTCAGAGGCATTTTAGCAGTCTAACTGGGGGCACCACTTGTTTCTTGAAACATCAGTAATTATCTGATCAGAGAGGTTTTCAAAATTGAATAGATGGCTGCTTATAATTGATATGGTTCCAGCTTCACAGTGGGGCAGTGCCTGACTTTCAGTTATGGGGAGACATATCTTTTGTCCCTGCCTGTCTACATTTAGCCTGTATCCACGACTAAATTACAGCAGTTGCTGTATCACGCAGCAACATCTCCCTAGCACAGAGGGAATCTGGAAAAAGTGAGAAGACCCACAAGTTGAAATGAAAACAGATTTAATAAACTAACAGAACTAATAGCAATGCAAATACAAAGTAATGAAGTTATATCTAGTCCAGCAAATGCACAGTTGTCACAATAAACAGGAAAGCAGCTCTCAGGAGCAGTATGGTAGGCAAGCTCCTGCAGGGACAGGAGAAGCAGGGGGAGAAGGAAGAGGAGAAGAAGTAAGAGGAGGAGCCCCAAACAGGAATTCCTCATTAAACTTCTCTTTTTTTTAACTTCTCTTTTTTTTAATGAGTATGACATTTATGATATGGGATACATCAGTAAACCAGCTCAGGTTGGCTGCCCTGGCTGACTCCAAACTGCTAACAGCTTGCAGACCATGGCTGGCCTAGGTTCTGTCCCAATGAAACCAGGACACTGCCTTTGTCCTGATGTATATCAGTCCTCCTTGCTTGTCCTTTCACAGCAATGTTTGATAGTTTTGGCAGCTTGCAGTGTAGCTAAATATAGTGAATGGAGATCATTGTTTTACCAGAGAGCATCAGCCTAGCAAGCAGAAGTTATAGTCTGCTTTGAACTGTCCTGACACAATGAAGCACCCACTTTAGGGGGTGTGCTAGTTTGAAAGGTTAGGAACTAGCAGGTCCACAATAGAATCTCAATACTAGAGAGATTACAAGATAAGATTTCCAAGATAAGAAAATGAACAATACAATGAATATAACAAAACTTAGTTTTAAATCAGAACTAGCAACCCAGCACCCTGGGGCACGGGGGTAATGTTGCTACAAGCCCCTATGCCCAGGCTCCATGTGCTTCCCCTCCCCCTGAATCCCAAACAAAAGGAACCTGTTTGTTCTGCAGATGAAAAGTCATGGTCTAGTTGAAGAGTAGGGGTCGAGAAGAAAGGTTGGGAAAAGGTAGGTCTCTGGAGAAATTCCTGTGGCTGGAGAGGGTCCCGGGGCACGAAGGGATCTCGCCTTTTTTGGTAGGAAAACCCAGCCCTCCCTCGGGGTAGCTGAGTCATAGGATATCTCTGGAAAACCGCTGACAGCCCCTTGCAGAACCGGTTCCTCAGACTGGGTGCAAACGACTCTCTGGAGGGGAGACATTCACACCTCTTATTGCATAAACCTCTTCAATTACCCAGCCTGTAGCCCCAGGGGTGTAAGGTTGACATAGATGGGTATAGAATACACAGATAAAACCAGGACAGGGGGAAAAAAAAAACAAAAAAAACCCCCCCCCAAAAAAAAAAACCCAAACATAAACCCAAAACAAAAAAACCTCAACCAACCAACTAAACCAAAACCAAAGCAAGAACAAAAACCCACACCACCACCAAACCAATGCACATGTTAAGATCTGAAAAATCCCATACACCTGAATTAACCTGCTTTGCTAACTGCGGAGGCCTGTTCCAATCTTTGTTAAAAAATCTTTGCTAAAAATCAACTGAGGGATTTCTATCAACTCAAGTGACATCAGATCAACCTCCTAGAGGAGCAGGTTTTTTCTCCATTTTTAAGAAGCAGGTTCTGTTTATGTACCACAAAATGAGTAATATTCTATGACTTGGTTCATTCTTTGTCTGAAGCACATGCTGATGCTCTGTACAGAGTAACAAAAGTGGTCTGGAGCACAATATAATGGTGAATGCCATAAAAGGTAAATTGAGTTCAAGACCCTTGAATCCTTGCACAGCTTTACAGCTCTCAGCAACTCAGTTATTGATGCTTGTGAGTAATGGCCTTCATAACAGGACCTGGTCTCATGACAATAGGGTCCTTAGAAAAAACATCAGTGGATCCTCTAAAAATGTGTTTGTCAGGCAGAAGTAGGATATCTCTTAAAATGAACTTGTCTCTGCTAGATTCTGCTTCTATCTGTCAAACTTTGACTAGAGATGTCAACAGTCTGCTTTCCATTGTTAATTCTGAGTAGACACAGTTATGCTATTCCTCAGGGGGACATATATACCCTATCTATAGAACAGTCATGTAGTTACCTTACCAAGACTTAAGGCTGCTGCTCTTTTAGGTGGAGATATGAGAAGAGACATGAAAGGTACCTGAATAGCCACAATGACACTTTTTTTCTCCTCCAGTGAAGTACAGACAAAATTTGCTTCAATCCTGAGCATTCAATAACCTTCTTCTGTTCATAAACACTCACGGATGTGACTCAAATTCTGGCAGCTCCAAAGGGTCTCTTAGCACTCAGTGCCTTTGACCCAATGGAAACAGATGCCCATGGACTCACACTCACAGGCAAGAAATTGAGACTATGTTTTTTAATTGACTGAACAACAGCTATAATATACAGATCTGGGTCATTAACTGGAATAAAAAGAAAAATAATACTCAGAAAGAACACAGAGCACAGATAAGAACTTCATTTAATTGCTTAAGTGACAATGAACTGTGAGGTGGCTTTGCAGACTTCTACCTTGTTGCTTGTGCATATGTTTCTATCTCACAGCTGGACTTCTGTGGTTTTTCAACTATAGTTTTTAAATCATGGGAAAAAACCCACAAAAATAACCCTGGAATCAAAAAAAAAAAGATACTAAACACCAGTCCATGGATTATTTGTCCACTTATTCTCAAAAACCTGGAAAAAAGGCAAAGCAGACAGGCCTGAACCAAGAGCTTCACCCCCTCAGCATGCCCTTACCATGAAGTTGCAAGAAATTATCTTCTTTGCATGCTCTCCTTCCTGCTCCTTGTATCTTGGTGTTCTTGGGCACTACACTACGTATCTTGAGCATGGCATTGCAGCCCTGTCTCTGGCATTGACTGTGAATAAATGCAGGCAGCTGCCACTCTGAGAAATCTGAACTATTTAAAGATGTCCCTGTTCACTGCAGACTAGATGACCTTTAAAGGTCCCTTCCAGCCAAAAACATCCCATGATTCTTTGTCCTAAACTTTTGACATCAGTGCCACTGGCCAGCTGGCATGCATGGAGTGGAGATCAAAATCATGTAGGAAGTTTGCTGCAGGACTCTCATGGGTTATATACAGCAGCAGGCTGCTTTGCAGGGGGCTGCAGAGTGGCTGAGAAATAGGGAATTTCCTTATCAGAAGAAGAAAGCAGGAGAGAATTTAAGCATCTCTGGATTATGCAGGAAGGTTTTCTGTTTTGGAATTTTAAACATGGAATATGAGATCTCTAATATAGTTTTCACATCAGCATTTAAGAAACTCCAGTAGGACAAATTGGTAGAATTTCCTAACTTTTCAGTGCCTGACAATTTGTTTTTGAAAGACACATAAAATAAAGAGCCTTTCACAGAAAAATTAGTCCATTTAATAAATAATTGTCTTTGTGTAAAAAAAAAACCAGTGTGGAAAAATGACTATTTGCACTTTGCAGACTAATGGTTAAATTAGACAAAGCTTATACTCTAGAACCTGCAGAATATTTTTACCTAAGTAGATGGAGAGTTGTTTACCTTCACTGTGGGGCAAAATTTGAGGATTTTTATACAATCCAGTCTAAGTCTTTACACTGTGATCCTGTCAGTCAGCTTTTGATCATATTCATGTTACTTGGTGACTGTTGCTCCTGATTTATGGATTCCTAATAGTTTATAAAAAAACCCAGTGTCTTTCTAGAAATATGAGCTGAGTTAAATATACCATATGTACAGGTAATTCACACTTACGAAAAAGACTCCTTCTTTTGTAGACTCCAAAGACTTTGATCCAAAACAAAGCTTTCTGAAGTCAGGAAGAATTTTTTATTAAAATATTTTCAGAAGACTATTTAGAAATAAAATATTTATAGCCTGTCACAAGTCAATAACTTTGAAAGAAAACAGAGGTCTCTTGTCCTTCTGCTATCAGGCTCAATCTTACATTACAGGAGAAGCAGTTCAGATCACCTATATAATTACTAGGGCTGGTAAAATATGATCATGAAAACTAAATATAAACTTTTATATTGAGCTGGTTATTTGATTATACCTCCTTCTGTTTCTGTTCTCCTCTTTCAATGCAGCCATGAAGCCAAAATGTATGCAAACAAGCATGTTAAATCTAAACTGAAAATGCACGTAACTCCTTAAATTGTGCCATGCTATCAGGGTACAAGGTTAATTTCTAGAATATTACTGATTATGACTCCTAGAGACAGAAAATAAAACATAAGACCAGGGTCTGTAGCATAGCTCATTTTTATTGTTTAAACAGTTTTTGCATAGGAAATATATCCGCTTCCAGTAATTGACTGCAGTATGAGCAGCTGCTAGCAGTATAGGCTGGATATAACAGTAACAATCACATTAAGTCAAGCTTGATTTACACCAGTTTAAAACTTGTGGCAGTTGAGTTCATTTGTAACCTAAAAAAGTACCAAAAAGAACATTATTATCCTCCAAACAGGCACAATAAAAACCTTTGTTAACATTCAGGCTAAAAACAGGTCTGATGCCAGAGGGCCCTAATTCCAAAATTAAGTAGCTGTATTGAAATGCATCCTACTAGTGAAGGTTCATTACACAAAGACTGTGTACACCCCTCCTTTTTAATTAAAATGTAACCTTCAGGATTTATGGCCTACAGTAAGGGGAAAAATGCCAAAAGTTTTAAAATGGATCAACCCTGGTGTGTAGCTAGCAAGCAATAACTGACTACTTGTCACCTACAGTTGTACTAAACATATCTAAAGAAACACACAGCCCTACAAAAGTTGTTCTCAGAGAAACATCATTGAGACGGGGTGCCTCTTCCCAGCTTACTAAAAGTTCTATATGATATAAGCACAAATTAACAGCTTGGTGAAGACATAATCTAATGCAGCTCTTGAGAAGCCTATACCTGGGATTGAGGAACCCCTCACATTCTACAATGTGGTAGAGAATTTTTTTTTTTTTGAGGAAAATGTTATCTGAAACATATTTACAACTGAACTCAACAGAGACTGTGAAATTGAACAGGCACTGCTCATTTGTTTGAGTTTTTTGGTAAACATTTTGCTGGTTTTGTTTTTCTCATTTTGCATCAACTTTTATCAGTCCATGCAACTTCAATGCCCTCAATGAAGAATGCATAATAAGCCATACTTCTTAAAAAACTTCCTTCTGCATATAGAGATATGTTTCCCACATCAGTCCCTGTAGCACAGTTTCAAAACCATTCTGTCAAAAATACAGTAATACAAAGACTGGCTTTAGTGTCACTAGCTCACACTGCTTTCCATTTATTTAGGCCACCTCTTGTTTTACTGTTATCATACCATGCAATAAAAGTATCAAAGGCTTATTCTAGCGTATTATGATGCTAGTGGCACTGAAGCCCGTTTCACAAATTCAACATACATTTGAATTGCAACACACAGATGTTTCTAAAGAGTAATAACTAGGGAACCCTTTTAACATAAAAAACCCCAAACAAAAAACAAAACAAAACAACAAAAACCCCCTACTTACAACCATTGAAAAAAAGATTGCAACAGAAAATGTAAAAATTGACCGTCTCCACCTTGTCCCCTTTACTATTAACAATGTGACCAACAGAGCTGTGGCATGGAAACAGTACAGAGTTGTCATGGCAATAAGTTTGGCTGATGCAAAGGTCATTGTGCAGGGTTGAAGGGCAAAATCAGTGGTCCGTGTTATGCTCCAACTGCAGTGCTCCACCACACCCACATAATTTTGAGGAATTATAAAAAACTGAGGAACTAGCAGAAAGTGCAAATAAGAAGGAGGCGGCTTTCAGCTCCTTCAGCATGGAGTAGAACATTCAACTTTGAGCTTTTCCTGTTTAACTTGGTTAGCCTGCATATGATTTTACTCTCTCCATATTTTTTTCTTTTTAAGTTTTCTATATGAACCCAATAGAAAAGTTCAGGAGCATGCAGCTGGTTAATGTTAACAAAAGACCTTGGCAGGATCATGTAAACTATACTGGATGTCATGCTTGGGGCCTTACTGCCAGCAACATTAGAGAATTGTTTCATTATAGTGAATACTGTACACTGAATATGGGATGACTTTCTGCAGCCTTCATAATCTCACACAGTAAATACAATTTAGACTTAGGTACTGAACACACTCTGGTGTAACAGCTGAGTATGCCCTTGTGCAATCTTTTTCATTAAGTCCTTATGAAGCTCCAAGTTGCAAATCCAAAATTCTGCTCCCTGAGGACACAGCTTTGTGATACATAGGTACTGTTTTAGTTCGCTGCCTGTCCTGAATTGCTCTGTGAACCTAATCTTAAATACCATCATGTAACAATCACAAAAACTTTTGCTAAAGGCCATGTATACTAATAAAAAGACAGTGGTGCTCCCAACATTTTGAAATGCTCTGAAACCCAACTTTTCCAATACTAAATACAACAAAATAACCTTCATAAAATATAACTTTTCTCCATTTACATTTTTAAAGGATTAGTAACCTATGCTTTTCAAGCACAGGAATCTGCGAAATAACTCCTAACATGGACAGATTTTTTTTAATACATAAATTAAGAAACTGGAGAGTTTTAACTCAAGTCCAGTTTCCAAACAAGGAATATTCTTGTTTACTTTAAAAATGGAAATCACATGCATTTCCATTATAATTGTTAAAAAGTTAGCTTTACAAACAAGGGTATTTTAATTAAAAAAAAATCTTAACAAAACTATACAGTGTACAAATTACTGTCTACAAGGTAGGCGGTTCATTCAGAAGATCCTCCTTTCTACTCGCTACTTGCAGCTTCACAAATTCATTCACGTATTTTCAATGGAGCTGCCCACCTGAACATCACCCCACAACTATATTGCTATAATTAATATTTTTGCCATGTCTTTATGTACAGTCTCCTTCACTGCCTTTTTTTTTTTCCATAGTCAAGCCTCAAATGTTCATGTCACTCCGGGGGAAACACACTTCAGTGGCACAGCCATGAGGCCAGGGCTGCAAAGCAACTTGATAAAGGCAGAACAGTGCACATAGAACGGGGTGGCTCGGTTTAGTCAGAATACACTTCCTGGTGAAGGAGGAGGCCAGAGACTGGATTTGAGTTCTCAGTCTTATCCTAACCTTTTGACTGCTCAGCTTAAAAACAAAACAAAACAAAATACGACAAACGAACAAACAAAACCAAAACAAAACCCAACCAACCAAACAAAAGCAACCCATAATAAATGAAGAGTTCATTTGTTTCCAAACAGCCTTTCCTATTTGAGAGACAGGTGGAAAAAACCCGCAGTTGCTTAGTTGCTTAACGATCCAATTCATTGACATGGAAAGAAGGAGTTTGCTTGCATCTGTAAGCTCATTTTCTTTTCATACAGGAAATAAGAGATCACAAAAAAGTTCCATTAATGGCATCTATCTTAGTAAAAAGGCAATCATCATTTTGGCTATTGCACTTTGAAGCCTGAACTTGTTTCTGTTTCATGCTGGTGTGCTATTAAAAGCTTTTGGGGGACACTTCGGTAACAGCACTAATCAAGGAAAGCCTCCCAGCACACCTCTCTAATCTCAAACTGCTCAGTATCAGATTTGCTTTACCAGGCTCGAGCCTGAGATGTACACTGGGTAGGTCTATATACACTTTGGTGATCTCAATAGCCATGTGCTTTGTGAACAAATACACTCACTAGGGAGCTCACAAAAAATGCAACATAAAGTTGATTTTCATTTTCTATTTGATGTTTTCTCTTTTTACCTGGGATTTTCTTCCTTTTTTTCAGTTTAGCTTTAGATAAATCTCAAGAATTTATTTTTCTCCAGCTCCTATCTGTGTAGCCATTCAGGTCCTGTCTACACACGTATCTCCTGCTGGAGACATGGGATTGTGCTACCACAAGGTCTTGTTAGCCACTGCCCACTGGCCAGAGCCAGAAGGGTCTGACTTCACTGTGCCACTGCCCAGCACTCAGTGGGGAGGCTGCTGCTGCAGCTGCACCTCTGGGGCTTCTCCAGGATAGGAAAACCTCCAAAATGCAAAGACAACTGCAAAAGGATTAATTTTCCTAACCAAGGTACCCCATATCCAGAAGTCCCTACTCTCCTCTGATTACATCCTAATAAAAGGATATGCTTTTAAGAAACATTCACCATACTGAGATCGCAAAGATCCCTGGTGCATAACAGATCTCCAGCAACAGGCCCACTTCTGATCTTCAAGAGGTGATTTTACTGGAAATACACTTTTAGATACATCACAGTTTATATATGTATATTAAGAAACTCCATCTCCACTGGAGTCCAGACTTCTCCATCTAATCTACTGTATAAAAAGACACTGCAAACCTCTTGACACAGTCTGAGCAAGCTGAAATTTTTAATTCAGATGCTATGAGTTAACAAACGGGGGGAAAAAAAGAATGTTTTGATGTAAAGGAAAAAAAAAACCCTCTGAATATTTACCAGTCAAGCAGACTAAGGGAGGCAAATTCTCTGCAGGAGTAACTCTGAAGTCAATTGGAGTCAGTGGAATAATGCCAACAAAGATTTTGGCCCTGTACATGTATTTCCTAGACATAGCAACTTTGTCATTCTGAATTAAAAACATTTTCAAATATGAACATTCTAGGGTAGAGTATCTTTGCCAGAATAGAAAAAGCTTCATCTCACTGTGGGCCTTGACCTCTTTGTCTGTCTCTCTCTTTCTCAAGAACAAAAAAAGCCAAACAAACCAAAAAAAAACTTAAAATAAAACAATTTCCTCAAGTCAAGTCTGCCTCCAACAGAATTCATTATTTATTTTTTAAATCCAGAAATGATTTCAGCTTGCACCCCAGTGGGAAGTTAAAAAAAAGGAACCGATTTGAAAGTTTGTCACAGTAGGCAGAAAGTCGCTTTCCAGCCCTCGCCTGGGTAAGGGTGCACTGCTTCACAGCTACACTGTAAAGTGTTAAAAATCCTCCCTACCCACCCCAGAATATATATATATGTATGTATAAAAAAAAAATCCCCTGTCCACCTCTCAGTACAGAAAAGGACCTCATCACACTGCAAAAATAGCAGTACCCACTTTGGTCAATTAAAACAAACAAAAGAAGCATACATTATTCTTTTTTTTTTTGTGGTTTTTTTTTGGTTTTTTTTCTTCCTTTTAAATCTGAGTACTTACCTATAATAACCAATACAGCTAAAAGCACTACCTACATAGGCAAAACTTGGTATTGCATAATTTGTATAAATTTGTATCCCCTCCCCCCAATATTAATTGGAAGATGAAAAACATGAAAGCTTAATAGAAAAAACACCAAAATACTGAAAATATTGCTGGTCGATTACAATTTTTAAGCGGCAACTATACACAGCCATGATATGCTTTATAAATGTGAGATAAAGGTATAACGGTCTAAAAAATCCATGATGTCACACTTTTTCCCATCTGGAGTACAAAATATTTTGTCATAAAAATGGTAAAGATTTAAAATGATAACAAATGCAGCAAAACAAGTGTAGTGATGTCAATTTTTTTGTAGGTTTTTTTCTTTTTTGTTTTTTTTTTTTCCCATTTTTTAGATTTCAAGGCAAGGCACGTAATGTGGACATAATGTCTTCGTGCAAATTAGGATTATTGGAAAGAGTATTTTAATTTTTTTTTAAAGAGACATAGAGGCAAAATGTCTGCCCATGCACATTATATATCTGTCAATATGTGAAAATTGTTGAACAAGGCTAACTTCTGAAAGCACCATGCAAGTTTTCAGCACCCTATAATTAGACTTACATTAAGAGTGCGTTATTTAAATATAACATATCCCCATCCTGGTATTACCAGTTTGTAAACGGTAAGCTTTGCCCTTGTGACATGGATTTGCCTATCTCTGTCTCTATGATGCAGATTTTTCAGAAATATGTAAACCCTATGGGTTCTTGATGCAACCAGTATCTTTAAATAAATAAATTCTACCCCTCTGTGGAGGCAGCAGCTAAACAAAAGTAAGTGCTGTGTTTCCATTGATTTCTTTTTTTCAAGGACATGATTTGTCTTGATTTAATGCCTTTTAATGCCCTCAAAAACTGAGGGGAAAAGTAAGTTTGTTCAAAGTTATTTTTATTTTTAATCCCCTCAATTTAGAGTCCAAGGGCTGAAGGACTTATAGTGATGACCCCTTAAATACGATTTTTAAATTGCACTTGCCTCTGTGTTTCTTTAGTGGGGAAAATATTCACTTTTTTTCTTTTCTTTTTTACTGTTGCATGAGGATATAATGCTTATACCTACATAGAGGCATTTCTTCCATAGAGCCTGTGTGTTCATACTGTTTGAAAACTTCAAACTGTATAACACACTAGAAAAGGCTGAATTAAGGGCCAAAGTTTAATAAATCCATACTGATAACTAAAGGCTACAGAGCTTATTTTTAAAACATTTATAAATCAGTGTTGATAAAATGGCTGGCTCACAGCCTTTGTCCTCCTGCAGCTCTGTTGCTGCTGCCTAGCCTTTGTTTTGTGAGATAACCAGGAATAGTGATCCCATGCGTAAACAACAAGAATACTAAACCAATAAAACTAGCTTATCATGCAAATATTAAGGCATCTAGAAAGTCAGTTAAAATATATTGTCAGAGACAGAACATCTATTTCCCAGCGGACTTCATATAACAAAGGCTACTTAGCAGGGGCTGCATTCTACCCATCAGTGAAATATCATCGACCCTTTGTACGTCATTTCAGTTTCAACAATAAGGGAATTAGTGATTGTAAGAGCGGCAATTGCTGGTCTATTTTTCCTTCTTTTCTTCAGTTTCTTTTCTCATCCTGTCTTCTTTTAATTTCTTTTTTCATTCTCTTTTCTTTTTGTTTTTTTTTGTTTTCCCCTCAGTTGCTTGTTTCTGCTTGAAGGAAAGGCTCTCCAATTATGTTCAAACCATAATTTGGGACGTTTGTAGGCAGGATCGGTGTCCTGTTTGATACTTGAAAAGGAACCAAGCTAGCCCAGGTACCAGGACTGTTAAAAAAGGGAAAGAGATAAGGAGAGAGAGAAAGAAAGAGAAAAAAACAAAACATAAATTAAACATTGTGGAAAAGAAAAAACCCAAAACATTTATCAGTGAATTTGAATCAGGGTTAAGCCGATATTCATTATTAATAGCACTACTTAAGACAAAATAAGAAACCAAATTTTGTGAATACTATTTGAGATTCTACTTCACAGTTTTGTTTGTGAAAGTATGACTTCTTTGAAAGAAAAATATTTTTGTTGACCTTAGTTGCAAATAATATTACTTCTGTATTACACTAAATGGCTTGTTTGTTTATGAAAGCCCCTAGAAATTTCAGATGCAACTATATAGAGCAGACACAACTAAACCGTGTAAGTGACACTATATGGCACATTTAAGAGCTACTGAAATTCACTACACTGTACAGGTTTGCTCTTTTCAACAACACAAAGTAAAGGTTCAGTGGTTAAGCTTCCTGTGTAATTTCCAAATTTCCTGCAACCTAGCAGTTATCTTCTCTCAGTCCCAAGATGTGCCTCTGAGGTTTGTGTGTCTCTGTGAGAACAAAGGATCTTTAATATTCAAAAAGCCTGCATTCTTTAGAGATTTCTCCCAAAAGGTATCAGTGCCTCAGGAACACTGTTTGACACATGGCACAATCATGTAAATGATTGCAGCCAAGGGTAGCTACTCATCAAGGACAGTAGCAAGTACCATAATTTTTTCTACAAACATCTGAGAAAGAAAATATTTTCAAAGGCAAATGATGACTTTGGAACTTAAGTCATTGTTTCAAAAGCACTTTGTCATTGAGGAGCTTAAGTCCCAAAGGTATGAACACGCTTACCAGGCACCAATTAGTAGTAGGTGCTATACTCAGCAGTTTGGCAAGATGGACACTCAAAGACCTCATCTGCCTCTATTCAGTACCCAGAGCAGATCCTGAGCAGTCTTTTCTCTAGATTTGTTTCTGGAAACCCAGAAATAATAGACTTCAGAGAAACCCTTGCCAAATTTATTCAGAAGAAAACCAGCATCATTATGTCAACTATCATTTCCAAAAAACTAACACCAGGCCTGGACAGACAGTGTGCTAACACATGCTTCCTCTTCATTTCACTGTATAGAGTTTTTCTCTACTCTAGGTGTTTCCACAAACACAACAACCTACTTGGGAATATATATTGGGATTAGACCAATAAGTTTCATGATAACATATCAGAAGACTAAAATCACTGGCATATGTTCTGTGGAGGAGAGATGAGGAAATTTTTCTTCCCTTTTTATCTTTAGCCACCCGTCCACACTGCTTTCTCCTTGGATAAGCAGATGCACTTCTGTTGGATCGACTGTAAAGATGCAAACAGATCATTTTTTCTATTTTAAGTGTGTACAAAATAGCTACTTTTCATTTATGTGATCCTCTCAGTGACTGTTGTATGAACATTAAAGAATGGGGTCAATTTATTTTGTGAAATCCAGGTGACGTGTTCCTCAGATGGTTTTATTAATAATAATAAAAACAGCCTCTGCCATTTACTTCTATTTTGATACTCATTGCCTCCTTAAACCTGTTAATTTTCTATTTCGATTCCTAATAATTAATTTCAAGTGATTTGTATTACACACAAAAAAGTGGAAAGAACTGTAGATCTCCTTGTCTCAAAGACAGTCAAGTTCTGCAGAGAGAAGGACAAATTTTTTCCTTAAGGAAATATAAGAAATATGAATGACCTAATGTATTTTAAATGCTTGAAGTACAAATATTATTTAACACAGTAGGGATTTTTCCCAAATGGGTATATTCTTAAAGGTCACCTGAAAATCTGGGGAGTTCTAACCCCTTCAGGAACTCAAAAATCCTTTCTATATTTTCAAAATCTAAAATCACATAATATGTTTACTTTTGTAGTTCTATCGACTATTACAAATAAAATAAATTCTGTTGTTGGAGAAATAACCCTTCTGAAAATCAAAAATCAGCGTTACGCTGCAAATCCTGATATACTCACAGACGTAAAGCCAGTTATGCATGAAAGATTTGTCCAATATGATCTGATGAAAAGTTTATGTTAAAAAAAAAAATCAATACCAGAACCTCATTTACGAGGCTTCATTGTTTCAGTTTTTAATTCATCTTTCTTCACAATTTGTTTTAAAGTGCATTTTTTGTTCCTTCCTCTTCAGATGTCAGTAATGTTAAGAAGTAAGTTCTGAAATAACTGACACAATGCAAATCATTTTGAAGCACAGGGATTTGTAAAAATAGGAACTAATAATAAAAAAAATAAAAATAAAAAACCCTAGCAGATTTGTTTGCTCGTGTTCTGTCTTAATATGTGTTTTACAGTGCATAGTTCTTCACTGTTCTGTTATATGGGATATATCTACGATCCTATGATTTATAGTGTTTAGGGACTTTAAACAAAATAGAACTATTGTTCTAGTCTAACTAAAAGAACACGAATTTTGTGTGAAGTCAGCATGGTATTTAAATAATTTCTGTTGCAAAGGCTGACTACACAGCTTCCAAGTTATCTTTCTGAAGATTTACAGTGCACTTCAGCAGTTGTATACATAAATATGTGTCTTTTTTGTTTTGTTTTAAAGTCAACAATCTTCTAATAACTACAGAAGGTGAAGGAAAGCAGTCAATGTTGTTAAAAAGCAAACTGCTTTTTGTAGCAGCTTTCTTACTTTATGTATGAGACAGATCAAGATTTTGTGGAATATGCTCAGTAAAAATAAGTTGTAGCAAGCGACTAATAGGACTGTTTGTGCTATATAATGTGCAGATTTAACAAAGGTGTTTAGTTAAACCCTTCAATACTCCCACCTTATATTATGAACATGACAAAAATGCAGATTACAATAACTTTGTCAATGTTGCTTATGAATCCTCAGGGAGTAACAAATCTCCCACACTAATACTGTGCTGATCCCACAGGAGCTTCAGAAGTGCCTTGTGGTGCTTGTGCACAGACTTCTGTTGCTGTCCAGAGATGGTGGTGCCAGCAACAGAGCACCTGTGGCACTGAGACAGCTGCACAGGACCTGGAAAAGCCATCACTCTGACACCTTTGAGGGTAGGCTAAAGTCCCTGATCTACACAGGCTCACTGGGCATTCATTCCTTCCCCTCAGTATGCTAGAGCTTCCTAAGAGGTGATTCTCAATGCTTGAGGAGCTCCTGTTGTTCTTTAGAAATTAACTTTATCATACTGCACTTTGATGTAAATCTATCTCAGGCTGCCCCAGTCCTGATACCACCACCAACTGTTTGGTGCAGACAAAGCAGAAAACATGAATGAAATTTACTGAAGAGAACAGAAGTAATCACAGCACAAAGCACCGAGAACATCTATGATACAAAGAATAACAACAACAACAAAAAGTAACTCAGGCTGAATTGCATATGTATGTATGTCTGCCCAACATTCTCATATACCCCATTACATATATAGTAAATTGGGTTGAATTTTCAACCCCCTTATGAGCCCTACCCTGTTTCGTAACTCCCCAATGATCCTGCTTGCGGACAAGCCAGACTGACAGCCCAGAACAGGAAGGTCCCTTGTCAGCTTTCTCAAACCTGCTCTGAAGGGACCTCTTCAATGATCACAGAGTTTATCTTCTGCCATGGAAACCACCTACATTTTCTCTGCAGTGTCCCCTAGCAGAAGTGCGAGTTACTGCTTACAGCAAAGGAAACTCTGTCTCGGGGGTCCAGACTGGTGGCAACAGCAGGAAGGGGGAAAACACCTTTCCCCTCAGCGCTCTTTCCAGGAGCTTGCTCAAGTCCTAGGTAAACTTTGAGGCCACAGTTTCATAAAAGCAGAGTCAATGCTCTGTCTCTGTTCTCTAAGTGCCTCAATACAGGGAAACTAAAACTCTCTCCATGTCCCAGGACACACACTGGCTGATCATCCTTGTGGAAGTTAATGAGATGTCTCTGCTCACATGGATTACCTTCCAATAAAAAAGCTTTGTATGTATGAGTGGAATAAAGCAGGTCTTTATCCAGCTCACTGACTCTGAGGAAATCTGTGAGCCCTGCACTGACAGAGGTTATAATATAAATGCCTATCCCTTGGAATATGAAGTGATACCTCAAAAAAGCCTCCTTTTCACTAAATGTTGAAGATAATTACAAGAGAAGAACCATCATGTAGTGCTGTAAGATTCAGACTAGTTGTCTTTGTGAGAGTACGATTTGCAGAACCACTCTCCTGAAGCATTATACCACTAAGTAATTTCACTACCAGAAACAGTTTTCTCCCACCATCATTAGACTATCAAATGTGTCATACAGTCATCAGTTCCCTCTCTATGCACAGCAAGTATAATGTATTTATCTGTTTAAATATAATAAAATAGCAAAGGAAAATTCTGCAAGCGTCCTACAGGGTTTTAACATTCTCCATTACAGTCTTCATTACAGTTTTAATTACAGTTTTCATCTGTTAATTCAATCAAGATTTCTGCCATGATTTCCTCTTAAAGATAATAATTATTGTTTCAAGAACCACTAACATTATATGTGTATACAGTCAGCTTTGGAGGTTAACGTAAATATAATAATGTTAAACAATTAACTAAATGCAATAAAAAATAAATCAAATAAGATCTGAGTAAATCTGAAGGATTTTAAGATTCTTATTTTCCACCAGTTACTACCTTCCTTTTATTACAGTGTTAGAAGTCTGCAAGTATTTCACAATTTGGAAAGTACACCTAAACCAGTATTTCATTCTTGCAGCTGTACTACCTTGTTGCAAAAACACACTAGCTTAGACAAGATAGATCAGATCATGGTAGGTCAGACTTCAGACAGAAAAGGTAGAAACCCCTTAGATGTCAAGAGAAGTGGCACTAGCAAGTCATCAAGCAAGGCTGACTGATCTCTGTAGTAAGCAAGCACTCATCCACACCAAGTACAGGGAACTTTACCATTTTAAACTGTTAAGATTGTTTGAACTTTGGAAATTCAATTGTGCTAACCTCAGTGCCCTGGCTGAAATCCCACTTGAATATTTCAGCCAAAAGAATTAACCACACCCCTCCAGCCACACCACACCAGTACTTGTGGTACTTTTGTTACCATTCTAAATTGTTATTTGTACTTAAACAGCTGCCTGATTTCACCTCCAAGGTGAGAATTCATTTCAAGAGATCTATTAGGTACTTCTCAGCTTAATTTAGGGTAACTTTTATAGTCTAGCAGGCATATACCACCCATCAGTAGGTAAAGGCCTACTGATTTAAGCCCAGAGGACCAATAATGGAATTCTGCTGTAAGAAAAAACTCAGGAAGAGGACAGAGAGCTCATCACTAACAAAGAAAATCCACAGCAGAGGAAAGGGCCAAAGAAATTGTGTATGTCCATGCTGTGGTCTGGACCATGCATATATGACTGCTAGGTGCAAGGACAGGACTAAAGGAAGTTTGCAAACATACGTGTGCACAGTGGGGATTATGACTACATGAAGGGCTGCCTCCCATATAGCCAAACCAAGGAGTATGTGGGCTCAAGTTACCAGAGACCGTTGGGTTGCCTTTGAAAAACTGGCTCTCAACTTTCCACATCTACATTGCTTTTTTCCCCAAATATTACCATTTCCAATTTTAATATCTCAGATATTTTATTTTAGCACTTTTAAAAAATATTATTAGAAGTTTATTTATCCAATTAACACAACTAAACAAAATTCAGGTAATCCTAACTGCAACAAAACAAAGCAAACAAAGAAAACCTAACAGTACAGTTTGCTTCAAAACAAACAACTGAAGATAAGATGATCGAGAAGTAGAAAACTGGAGTAACCAAGGGGTTAAAGATGCAGCTTTCACTTGGAAATTCTCTATAATATGCTCCTCCTTCCCTGGGAGTGCTGCCAAAAATCATCTGACAGGAAACATAAGATTAAGTTTGTCCTACCTAAGTGAACAAAGAGTGCACAGAACAGTCAACCAGATCACTGCAAAGCGGTAACTTTTCTAATCCTGCTGGAATCTGCAGTGCTGCTCAGAAAATATTACTGAAGTTATTTTCTTTACTTTACCATCTTGCTTCTGAATCATCTCAATCATTTTGGGTACACTGCAGCTTTTGCTGCTTCTCCCGTAAAGGTTAACTTAAAGCTCCAAACATAATCATGTGGAAAATGGACATTATTGATTCCTATGGTCCATTGTTCCCCCATTCTAAGTCCCTGAAGTTCAAGTTCAATCTGGAATTACATCATGTCTGGTTTCTCCTGGTTACCAGACAGCTTGAGACGTGACCACAGCTACAGAAAAAACAAACAGCCTTCTTCACGCTTCGGCTCTCCTATCGATTCAAACATAAACTTTTTTTTTTTTTTCTCTCAAGAATGCTTCAAGTATGGAGCATGGTTAATTTAGAGATTAAGTTCCAAATTAGATTACCTAATGGCATCTTAATGGATTGCTGACCCATTTCCTGTGGGATAGCAGCATGTAAGTCTGGCTTGAATACAATTAATTTCTTAGGAAATGTTCTGAAGATGTTTGCCTAGATGGAGAAGAAACATAATATTCTGCACATCTTTTTGAATTACATAGTTGGGCAAAACTATTACAGTTAGCAATTTAAATTGATAAAGACCAGAAATCATTAGGTTTTCTTTCTATTAATACTTTCACAGTCAGGATACTTCAGTGTTTTTGTTCTTAAATTGTAATGAATTGATACCTCTATTCCAAAATATTGCACAAGGGGATTGTGGAGGGGGTGGAGGTGTGGAGCAGGAAGTGTGAACCATTGCTCCAGCAGGTGTCTGTGGTTGCCAAAATGTGCTTGTTGCAGCAGTGATTCTGACTATGTTACTTTAGCTATGTGTTTGCTTAATATCAAACACACACAAGGTAGTGTGCTACAAAAGCAGTCTGCACTCATTGTCAATTCCCCTCCTACTTCCTCTACAAATCTGAAATTATTCCATTTGATTGCCTTATTAACACTATTATCATAAACCCTGATGGTGCTGGGACAGGAAAAATTATGTTTGAAAAGCTGAATACCCCTACAGCTAGAGCTGAGAAGGAAATTCAGGACTTTGAGAACAGACCTTCTCTTAGCATCTCCAGGAGCAAACTAGCTGTTTTACTACGCTTATGTGTCAAGATAACAGACCAAAAGCAGGAAATGCTAACCTAGTGTATTTGTCTGGGTAGTGTAAATGTAATATTACATTAACAGTTAACCCATAAGACTCACACATAAATATTGTTAAAAATGAATGTAAACAACAATCATAGAATCACAGAATCACAGAATTATTAAGGTTGGAAGAGACCTTTAAGATCATCAAGTCCAACGAGCAACCTATCATCATCATGCCACTAGACCATGCCACTAAGTACCACAACTATATGCCTTTTAAACACCTCCAAGGACAGTGACTCCACCACTTCCCTAGGTAGCCTGTTCCAATGCATAACAACTCTTTCTATGAAGAAAATTTTCTTGATATCCAAATTAAAAATCTTCTAGCATAGCTTGAAGCCATTTCCTCTAGTCCTCTCACAGTTGGGAATAAAAATATACTTGGCATTGGCTGAGTTAAAATGTACACTTTGGCAATGAAAATTTGCTTACAATCTGTGAAATACTCAACATGCTCTAAAAGAGACCCACCATGCCAGCTTTTATGAGTGGTCTCACTGGAATTAATATCTATGGTGTAATGAATGACTGAGAATGAGGTTCAAGCTCATGTTATCAGACTTAACACACACAATTTTTCTCATATCTTAAGCTTACTTGTTAGATATGCTCTTGCTCTCATGTACCAACTGAGACAATACTTTCCTACTTGAGCCTTACAGATGTTCACAGCTTCCTGTCACCTTCTGTCTCTAGGAAAACAACTACAATCACGGAACAGTGGTTATGAAAAAGAAGGGGGTTTTATTCATTAATTCTTAGTATTGCCTTCCTATGCACATTAAAAAATGACCTAAGTGATCTTTAAAGTACTCAAGAACTTAATTCTACTGATATTCCTAAATGTTGTTCAAAGTTCAGCAGACATAATAAAATATATACCGTAAGTGCTGTAAGTAAGCAACAAAAAATATAATTGTAGCTGGTCAGGGTATCAGAAGCAAAATAAAAACTACTTCTTCCAAACACTTTACCAAATAACTGGTTTTTTCCCCTTTTTCTTAAGATACTCACAGGATGTTTTATATCAATATTTACTTTAGAGATAATAGAAAGTTTAAATCAACTATGCAGAGCATGAATTTAGTTTTTATTATTACTGTTCCTTGCAAGTCTTCTGGTTTTGAAGAAAACGGTACATCAATGACATAAAAGTTCTGCAGGGGTTTCTGTGTCTTTTTTTTTTTTGGGGGGGGGGGGTTGTTTGGTCGGTTGGTTAGTTTTGTCTTATATTATTCATATTCTCTTTTTTCTTTTCAAATTTCAGTCTTTCATGTGTGGACTTTAAATACCAACAGATGCACCATTTTATATGGAACGAAAATCCCAGAAAATGTATTTTGAAATCTATGTCTCATATTTTGAAATCTACCATCATATTTACTATCAGGTATGGACAGGAATATACTAATAAGACAAAGAATGCATAAATAACAGAGGTTTTATCATCATTCACTCTCCCCAAGTTTCCAGCGTGTGTTTCAACAACAATGGTCCATGACAAAACTTTCAGTTTGCTGACCTCTTCTACCAAATTTCTGCAGAGTCAGGACAGCTAACACTGAGGCACTGACAAGTTTTTTATCTTCTTGAGGTCAATGACATTTCTGAAAAATCACTATACTTAAAATAAACACAAAAGTCTGTTGTAAAAGATTTAGTATCATCAAAATGAGTACTGCAGACTTGAGGAAATCATGTATATTAAACATCCATCAAACCATTCTGGAGGGGAAATTTTGACTGTCTGGACTAGAATATATTTATTTGCCAATGAGCAACAATTCTTTAGTGTTACGAGATAGGTACCATTTCTCTTCTTAGATTCTCATCTGCATGGGATTTGAAAAACATTGTATTCCAAAGCCCAAATCCTAGAAGTCATCTAGATAGGGAGAACTAAGAGTTTCCTTCTTTGTCCTCCAAGGCTGTGCTTAATTCAAGGCCAAATAAGCAGAGCTCAAGCTCATCTGGTAGCTTATATTTGTAGGGTCAAAGTGGCAGGCAGAACTCTGGGAGTGACATACAAAGCAGTATTGTCTATGAAGGTGAGTGGTTCATGGAGCATTCTTGTATTCATCGCCTAAGTTTCCATGGTCATTGCCTAGAAATTTTTTTCCCCTTTCGTTTCTTTTCATAATTTATGCTCAAGGGTCTTGTGTGATCGGCAGTGAAAAACAGAATTTTGCAAACATTCTGACAGTGCTTCAGCCAGTATAAACTGGCATTACTTTAAAGAGGGTCAAATGATGACTGATTAAAACCATTAAAGGATATTCCTAGACAGGCAGTTGTGATATAGTTTCCTAATGCCTGTTAATGCTCTAAAAAAGCAGCATCCTTTGTACAGGGAGAATAAATTGCCCCCTCTGTGCTATACTAGCTCAGTTTAGATTCACTCTTGGCAGTACATTGAAAACTGTCAGGATGGGGACTTACAATGTGAATCACAGCCCTTGAGGAGATGAGGTGGATACATTAGCTATTTTTCCATTGTGCCTTTTAACCTATAAGGGAAGAAATGGACAACATCTTCCTTTTCCAACACAGTTCTTCCACATTTAAAATACTATTTCAGAAAAGTAGCAAAAAGGAAAAGTAAAGCAAAAACATTCAACACATTTAAACTTCAGGTTTGTAAACAGCACCAATTTTCAAATTCCATAATTACCTTTCCACGTTGATAATAAAAAAAACCCCAAACTTTCTAACAATCCGTAGTACAACACAGTGCATCAAGAGGCATTTTGTACATAATACATATACACATTCACACTCATACTTACACAAACTATTCAGTAGTATGTATATTTTCATGTACACACAAATGTCCAAAATTTATTTAAAATTATCTTGAGAGTGAGTAGATTATACTTCATGTGATAGGGTCCCAACTGTGGGTTGGGACTTTACATGTACTACCCCTTTTATGTGTTGGGTGTTGCAGATAAACCTGCACAAGAAAGAGGTGAAAAACTGATGTATCACAATTATGCTTGTTTACACACCAATTAAGACACACACACCTCTACTGTTACCATAATTCATTATATACTAAAAAATTATAAAGATAAAAAGTAATTAATTAATGTACCAAAGCTTAATGGGTTTTATTCTATTTGTTTGCTTTTCTTTCCAAACAGAAATGAACTCTCCTTTGCAAGATCATTCTTAATTATTCTGTTTTTTAACTAAGAATAAGGAGTTTTTTATTTTACCTTCATGTACATGTCAGTAACCTAAAACCAAGCCATCTGATTAGTCAGAAGAAGAGTCTATGAATAGTACAATTATCCACTGTCCAAACCCACTACTATCTCCATCCTTTTTTATTATACCCATCTATACCTCTAACGGCCCCATTTTCTTTGAGCTACACACTAAGCCCCCCACAATAATGACCTTTAATTCTGCAAATGACATTTGCAATTTGAAGTCTAAGATCAGTATTGCCTTAAACTTGGAAACTGTTTGCATATGACAGCACAGCATTGTCATTTCAAGTGCTTACTTAAGTTAGTTTCTAAATTCAGTTTACACTAAAAGTAATCTGTGTATGGAAGAAATGTTATGAATGTGTTTTGATCAAATGCTGTCACATATTCCTATGAAGGCCTGCTAAAACAGATATTGTAGCTCAACGAAACTAGAGGTGGTGTAGGGATGGAAATAATTAAAATGTTACCTTTGCCAAGTAATTCCCAATGTATCCTCACTGGCACTGGTGTATAAATGCCTGCCGTTTTGATTCATGGTCCAGTCACAAATTCTCAGCTGTCAATTGAAACCTAGCAGTCAGATATGGATTGAGCAGTACTACAGTTTTTAGTATTTAAATGAACACATGCAAACTAGTACTGTACATGACAAAAGCCTTACTTTTCCAAGAAGTAAATTTCAAAAATAGAAGAAAACAAAGATAACTTTTTCTGAGAAATAAATGCCTATAGATTTGCTTAATATAATGCTACTTAAATATGCTCCTCTACCAATAAAGCAAAAAAGAATAACTAGTGTTCAGCACATAACAATTAGCCATTATTAGATTACAAACTGAGCTGGAATGAAAGGAAATGTTAATAGTCAATAGTGAGATACTTTAAGAAAGAAATAAATATGCTGTTTTCTCTAAGAAATGCTCTATATAATATGTATTAAGTAAAGGTCAAATATAATAAATATATTGTAGCATGCATTTTGTTAAACATAGAAGACATGCAATTTATAGACTATTTGCCTGAATTAAACAAACAGTATGTCCTTATCTTGCTATTTAAGAAGAGTAAAGGTATTTTGTAATTGTACTTTATTAATCTAGTGTTACTGAAAGTGGTATTACTTAGCAAGAGGAGATAAAATCATCTAATCTTGTTTCAGAATCAGGGTAACAGCATTTAAAAAACTTCATCATATTTTAATATAGGGAGGAATATCCTAAATGTTAGCTGAAATAATTTTTTTCCAGATCCTTAAATCGTCAGTTCTGCCTTCACAGATTGTTCAAGCAACCTTCTACAGCCATTTTACTTAACAGCTGCCCTACAATGTTAGCAGATTCATTGAAAAGATATATTGCTTATTTTTAAGTTTAAGAAAGTGAACTTATCTGGCTTGCAAAGAAAATATACATTTTAATCTCTGTATAAGTGTTCTGCATATAAATTGCTGTACCATTATATATGACACAGCACTCTAAAATTAAAAGAATGTTGTTTGCTGAGTTGAATTGCATTCAGTGCATTTTAGTTTTCTCTATCCATATTCACAGTCTTTAGATAGTGCAGGCTACAGGAAAACAAAACGAAACAAAACAAAAAACTACAATAAAATACTTTCACAAGAGCACAACTAATTACACACACTTTCTCAAAAATACAAATGCTGAAGACAGGACAATTTTGCAGACCCTGTCTGGCTGTTAGACTCATAAACTTCCTGCTGTTAGGGACTGAGAAATGGAAATGTTAGTCTCTCATGTTTTCGTAGGCATTGTTTCTTGTTCATTATCTAAAGAAATCCAAGGGACTTTCTAAGGTGCCATTAAAAGCATGACTAAATTAACTTAAACTAACCAGAAAAGGAGAAGTAGTCAAAAAGCTTGCTGGAGGTAACTGTGAATAATACATTAAACATGTTTGAAGAAAGAGGTAAGTAAACATTTGATTCAGTCACTAAATAAAACAGCATTGTAAACCTGATTTTAATATTGAAGACATAGTGTCCCGGTCTGAGTTAGAACAGAACTAATTTTGTTCAATGATTTTACTTTTCAGCTGAAGCTCTTCTAAGTTACTGCACTTTCTAAAATTAACAGCATGTTTTCACAGACAATGTCTGCTTCTAGCAGTGATAAGACCTAATGTTTAGAGTTACTACCAGGTACTGGTATGCTAGGTCACTGCTAAATCTTGTGTACCACATTGTGGGGTGTAGACTAAAAGGCTGCACTGGCGGGGAGGAGCAGACAGGACAGGTGACCCTAAACTGACCAACTAAGTATTCCATTCCATACTTGTCATAACCAGCATAAAGCTGAGGAATCATGAGGGTCAAGCTCTCTTCTTCAATGGCTAGCATACGAGGGGGACTTTGTCTGTTCTGTCTTCAATCCCAGTTAATCACTTCTTGAACCCAGTTCCAGGATCCAGCCCCTGAATCCCATTCCTGTCTACTGCTGAGTCCACTTTGAATGCAATTGTTATTGGCAGGAAGGGAAGCATTCAGTTTTGTATGTATTTGTATACATATATATTTCATTTTATTATTATTTTAATTAAAGTTGTATTAGATTTCTTTTTCAATCCACAAGTCTCATTTATTTTCCCTTCCTCGGGGGAGAGGGGAGAGCAGAGGGGATAACAGAAAGTGTCTGTCACTTGGTTAGTGGCCAGCCCAGCTCTAAACCTTAACATAAAGTAAAATATATCAGCTCAGTTACTCAATGTACAGTAGATGTTTTTCTGCTATAATTCTTAAGAATGTCATCATCTTCATTACAGATGCATATTTTTGAGCTTTGTAACTTAGCTATAAAAACTCACTTCCAGCTGAAACAAAAGACTGAAAGGTTAAACTTCACCTCTTTTCTTCTTTCACAAAATATAAAATCTATGAATAATATTCCTTTGTATTATTAGAAACATAAAAAATATTAAAATCAGAAACCCAGTGTTATCAAATGATTTTAGGCACTTAGATCTTGCTCAAAAATCTGGCAAGCACCAGACTGCATTTTCCATTTGGAGAAACAGTAACGGAATAATACACTACATTTTAGTAACTCAGCTTCTGCAACTAAATCATTATATTCTTCCCACAATTGGTATGAAAACTTTCCACAATTAGAGTTCATGTGTTACATTTATCATAAAGAATGACCCAAAAAGATCTTTTCAAATCTATTTCATAAATGTTAATAATCATATACTTCATATTATATAAATATGCAACGGTAATAATAGAGCATGTGTATTTTACATACATTCTGTAGACACATATATGTACATCCTGCCACTCTACTCCGCCCTTGTGAGGCCCCACCTGGAGTACTGTGTCCAGTTCTGGGCTCCTCAACATAAAAAAGATGTGGACCTGTTGGAGCGAGTCCAGAGGAGGGCCACAAAGATGATTAGAGGACTGGAGGACCTCCCCTATGAGGAAAGGCTGAAACAGTTGGGGTTGTTCAGCCTTAAAAAGAGAAGGCTTTGAGGGGATCTCATAGCTGCCTTCCAGTACCTAAAGGGGAATTATACGACAGAAGGGGAGAGACTTTTTAGGTTCTCAAACTGTGACAAGACAAGGGGAAGTGGTTATAAGCTGCAAGAGGGGAAATTTAGGTTGGAAATTCGGAGGAATTTCTTTACCAGGAGGGTGGTTAGGCACTGGAACGGGTTGCCCAGAGAGGTTGTGGCTGCCCCATCCTTGGCGGTGTTCAAGGCCAGGCTGGATGTGGCCCTGGACGACCTGGTCTAGTAATTGGCATCCCTGCCCATGGCAGAGGGGTTGGAACTAAATGATCTTTAAGGTCCCTTCCAACTTGAACCATTCTATGATTCTATGATACATGTATATGTTCATGTTACACTAGACTTCCAGTTAGTGTAAACTGTAGTGCTATTCACTGCACCAAGTGTTCCATACTTGCAGTATTGACCACACCTTGAAGAACTGCAGGTCTTTACGACAGTGGGATTTTTGATAAGCCCAGAACTACATTAGCTGTGGTGAAAACCACCTTCCCAATGTAAAAATATTGATCCAGCCTCCCCAGCAGGCTCACATATCTGTCATGTTGTCTTTCAAAACTAATCTGCCAAGAAAATGTGTTTTTTAATCTCTTACATAAAATTTGCTCTCCCAAATCACTCCTGCTTAGACATCAGAATGTTTAAGATCTAGAAATATACTTCCAGAGACATGTAGAAATATCACTTTCAAAGTCTGTGCCTCCACCTCTGACATGTGTGGAGAGCCTTCTGCATAAAAAGGCTGGAGAAGCTTAAAAGAGCTCTATGAGCCCTTGCTCCAATTGATGGAAGAAGATACTTGTTCGCAACAGCAGCAGGAATGCTTCCCTTGGAGAACACTTAGAAAGTCCAGCAGGGAAAGCCTGAGGGTACAGACCTGATTTAAGTACCAAGCTCTAGAAGGATGTGCAACACCTTAGTACAGTATTTTGAGTGCTGTATATTGTCTGAAATCATGCTGAAAGATTTCTGACTATCTATAGTCCTCAGAGTAACTTAAGCGACCTCAAAAATCATGCTGCAGCCTTAGCTGGTGACAAGAAGGAACACCCACTCTCATCCACACCTAAAAGAGTTTCTCCGCAGGATATGTGAAAAAGAGAGGCAGGAAAGTAGGCTACTTGAGAAAATCTAAATTCCTCAGTAGAGAGATTAATAAATAGTCCTCATAAGACATTTAATAAATGCTGAGAAATATTACAACTTTCTCAAAACTATACTATGAATCAAATTAAAGACCTGCTTTGGCATGCGATGTAGTGAAAAGTCTTTCTTAGCAGCCTGTTGGATAGGCCTGTTTTTCACTCCCATGGCTTTATTGTTTGAGAAAGACAACCCACATGAACTCCAAGAACACCTTCCATCCACAAAGAATCATTAATGATTTTTTAAAATTTATCTCTCACATAACCATGCAGAAAAAGAATGCACATCTGTATTCTGAAGTGGAAAAGGATGCTCAGCCTTGCAGTAGATGGTGAAATCCCACAGGCAGCCCTGCCATTTCCTGACACATGGAGCTGCAGTGGTCTCTCATCTTTGCCATACATCCTCGCTGCTATGCCCATGAAGTAGCAAAGAGCACAAAGCCCACTGCAAGTGTTTCTACAGGGAGGCAGTGCAACTCTCACTTGCTTCATCTGCAGCATGGCAAGGGGCCACAGGCCCAGGTGGAAGCAGAGCAGTAGACTGAGTGCTTCCATGAGTTCTTCTACCACCCTGAAAGTCATCCACCTTCCTTCTTATGTTGTGCCTTCTGTAAAATGCCAGGAAAGTGATTCTGACTTGCACTTTCCACTGCTGTGAGCCATAATGTTGTGAAGTCCTACACAAGAGTTAAAACTTCACTATAGTTGCCTTACCAGTTTAAACTGGGCATCTTCCAAGCACTACCATACTGCAGAGTTTTTAGTATGCAAATCCTACATACATTAAAAAACATAGTCAACAGCTCAATCTTTAATCATAGTTTGAATACAGGTTAATACTTAGGCAGCTTTTGTATTCTTCTGTTTAACGAGTACTGTCTAAAATTCATTTCAAGCTTCTGTTATCAGTAGTGAAAGCAGACACACATTTTGGAAAGTGTAATGGGAGACCATGCTACAGCTTCTGTTAGCTGAGGAAAACCCCATAAAACTTAACATTTGCATATTGCCATTGTTTTGACTGAAACTTCCTTTAAATGTGTTTCCTTTCCAGCAAGCATATGTGAAAGGTGACCTCTTATCCATTTACATACCTCTCTAGTGGTCATGTGACCCAGTTTTACGTCAAACTGTCAGTTATGATAAGGGACACAATAGGAACAGCCTAAGTGCTGATAATCTTTGTTTCCTGGTTTCACTGAGAAGTTCTGTTTAAAAGTCCACTTGTGTTCTTCTTTCAGCCTTCTGCTGAAGGCAAAAGCAACACCCACCCAGAACACTTTGCAAACCGACACTCTGTGTTCACTGGACAATTAAGCTTGCCATTTCCATGATAAGTAGTATGATGAGAGCTTCATTTTGAACTGTGGGATTCAGTAAACTAAAGGATGCATCTCATAAGAGTAACTTCCTATCAAAGAGGCAGGGCAGTCTGGTGTGGAGGAAATAAAAAAATTTTAGAGACCTGAAGTGTTTCTCAGTGCTACATACATGGCAAACGTCTCACTCATAAACATTAAAGTTCTGTGAAAATCATGCATACCACACACCACACTTGAAAAGTCCAAGCTCTATTGTAAGCCACACCACTGTATTAATCAGTGCAAAGACTGGAAGAGTTCACTAGCTCCCCAGTAACTGGACCAACATTAGCACAATTTACTGTAAGAGATGGGAAAGTTGCAGGTTATTGTCTTCATAGACCTCAATAGCTATCCCATGTATTTGTATTTTCTAATTAAAAAGAGAATCACATATACAAGGCTCTGAGGTGCACTGAAAGTAAATAAATGGCCAAGAAAGAAAACTTGTCAGTTAAATTTCACTCATTCTAACTGGAATATTATTTATGAAACCATAAATCTGTGTTTGTAATAAATAAATTGTCCATCCATCCATCCATCCATCTATCCCACTCATCTATCTTTTTATAGTGTTAACACAATTAAAGTATATGACTAGTATTTCTGGTAGCATTCTAGATTCATATCCAGAAACAACAACCTGCTTCCAGGTGTCTATCATTTCAAGAAAATAATACGATTACGAAGTTGAGAACTGCAACACAAGGAGATTACAGAAATGCTATTACTATGAGAATTCTCATAACCATGAGAATTAATGATTTCTCCTTTAAAATTATTCAGCCAAAAGAATGCAGACACAACCAGAATCTTGTCAAGGGACTGCATCTACTTGTAAAATATTGGATTTAACTGAGTTTCCTCAAATTTTCTCAGTTTGTTGCTTTTTCCTCTAGAAACCACAAATCTCTACTAGAAGCAAACCAGGCAAAGAGGGGGAAAAGGTGCTCCCATATAATTGTGAAAATTATCCAATCTTTCCTTTACGAGCAGTTTAAGATGTTTCTCAGCACAGGTGGTGATCACCAAGTACTAGATTTGCCTTCATAAAATATCATAAAAATCAATCAGCCACAGTAAAATTAAGAAAAACTCTCTCACTCATGTACCAGCTCTTATCACTTCCCTTGCCCCTTCCTACAGTGCCCTTCCTGCAGTTACATTACCAATACTCAACAGCTCTCAGAAGCTGATGATGAATTAAAAACAGCAAACCAAGTGGTAATTAATAATTTGTAGTAGACTGTTAGGGTGGGGCTGGCATGACCTTTTACCACAATATTTAAGATTCACGTTGACTCCCTAGATGCCACTGGAGCAAGAGATACATTTTGTAACTTTTCATGTCACAGTATAGAAAAACCTGGCATTTCAAGGTAGGTGACAGGAAGACTCATCAGCAATTGCAGCAAAAAGTGGACTGCACAGTTATAATTCCTCATTAGAACTTTGTCTTCCCATCAATGCAGCACGCCAAGTAACACACATTGCAGCATACTTTTCACAGTATTTAGATCAGTAAAAGCAAGCAAAGTACTTCCATTGGTGCTATTATGCACTCACTGTCTTTCAAAATTGTAGTCAGTGCTTCCCACCTAAATGTGAGTATCCCAGACAGGTTGTGCTATAATTTGTTTACTGGGAGTTCTAGAAAACTACCACTTTGTGAAAACATTCCATGTAAGTGTATGTTGAAAAATGCATGCATAAGTTTTAAATTTATTGTGGTTACTGTAAGTTAAACAGGCGACATAATGGTTCTTTTTAACAACAACAGAAAGCAACCAACGCTACATGCCAATATTTCTCATAACCAGAGAGAATAAATCTTCATAAAGACTCCTCCAATGAAGTAAAAAAAATGTACTGGTGACAATATTTATTCTTGAGGGGTCAGTGTGCATTACAGGGTACGGTGAATGTTTAAAAGACCTTTCTGGAACTAAGACCATTGGCTTTCTAATTCAAAATTTCTCTCCACTAATACAAAATGATTGATTGCCTTTATTTCATGTACTCCTTGATTTTTCTTTTCATTCATCATGGGCTGATTTAAACCAAATGCATTTAAAATCTGCCACAAGAAGAGTGGTCTCCTTTAAATTGTTGTAAAGTAATGAAAGAACATAGTAGATCAATCTAATTTCCGCCTTAGCAAAGGATAACCTTTGCTCTATTGAAGTTCTTTAGACAATCTCAGTGCTCTACCTCACTTTTGGGGTAATAACATAAATCACACTGTCATCTCAGAGATGCCTTTAGGATTTGAGTGAAGGTAACCAATTCATTAGAAGCACAAATATGCATATATATATAGTTATTTGTATTTACCCATCTGGAAAAGCTTTCTGGTTAAAGTATTCTGTTCTTTCAGAATGGTTTCAGCAGTACACAAATTTTTTTTTTATTAGTCCCTAATTTTGTACATATTTGTAGGTGTAAGCATCCACACACACCCACGCAACCCTAAACAGACTTGGGCACAAGCATACAGATATACTCATTGCATGTTAGAAAAGAAGAGAGAATTCGCAGGAAAGATGAAACTATGAGTCAATTTTTAAATTTACTAAATGTCTCACTGGATACCAGTTGATGTTCTTAAATTAATAGAATGAGACCAAAGCAATATACTTTAGATGGGAGAGCACTAGTTTCACATAGTGGCATTGAAGAATTTTGCTGTTTATGAAAAGTATGTGAGACAATTTATTTTCCCTTTCCTCCTAAGCTGTCTGGCCACGTTTTACCGTGAAAGGGAGTACAATACACAGCGCATGTAAACATCAAAGACTGTGATGACCCTGTGATGGTCCTGTGACACTGCTGAAATCTCCAAATTTACTTCCATCTGCATGAAGCCAAAAATGTATAGAAGATGCATGAAATAAACTATTTATGATTTACATGTCTTAATCTCAGCCAAAAGAAAATTAAGTGTGCTTCCACTACCTTCTAGCATATCACAAGAAGTTTGTAAATCTTTCAATGAACATTGGAAAAGGTAGAGTGGGCTTAAGTAGTAGTAAATTTGCAGAAAAAAATTGTGTCTAAAAACATGTAGTGAAAAAATAACTTATTGCATAGCCCCAAATTAAATAGATGTCGGAGTCTTTTCAAAGGATACTATGTAAAATTTCACTTGAAAAGAAATCCAGAAATTATTGTGTTTAAAAAGAAAGACATTTTTTAATGTCTTTCTTTTTAATTTTTTAAAACACAATAAGCATACAATGTACATGTTTTTAAATAAACTATATTATGGTAATTATAACACATTTCATAATACAACATTCTTTAGAGTTTAAAAAGAAAAAGGAACACACCAGAAAATTTGCTGAAAAATGAATGGCTGGAAAAACCACTAATTGCCATTTGCTATTTTTGTAAAAGTGTACAGATGTTTCCAGTTAGGTCTCACTGTTTGAAAAAGCTGGCAAAGTATAACCTATCTTGAATAAACGATCATCTTTTGTGGTGATCTTTAAAATGGCCATAGAGTCACCTTGCCCTGGGAGTGGGTAGGGATATGGAGTTCCAGATGAAGCACACATTAGTTATATCTCAGCAAACACAGAACAGGTAGGTTTTACTAAAAAATGAAATACGGATGTGTACAATTGTTGACAGGAGCCCAAGCCTGAGAACAAAATAGAGCATAATAAATACCAAGGACTAGTTAACAGCCCTTTTCTCATGTTGCTAATTTCAAAGTCCTTTACTGTTAAGATCTACAACACAACACTCATCGTAAAATATGTTAAAAGTTCTGTACTTATTCTGTCTGTATTTATTCTTGTTTCTAACAATGTAGCATTTCTGTATAGGCATGGCTGTGCTACTGACAGCAGCTAATTTGTTTGTAAGACATCATTAATGTTGGCTGTATATTTTCACAGTTTGGGTAAACACTTCATTTGCATTAAATTTACAGTATTAATGAGATGTGAAATTTAAAATGCTACTTGAAACATAAATGATGTAAGAAACTAGAACAAAATTGTGGGTTTATAACATTTGAAATCAGCATACCAATCTAAACATATTAAACTGGAAGTGATGATGTGTTGCATTGAGTATTTGGTTTTTTAACTCAACTTCTACTCCTAAAATGAAGAAATGTAGGCTTAAACATCTGGGAAAAGAAAACTAAACAAAACAAAATAACTTGAAAATAATGGGTTGCACTTTTTGCTTTGGAAATTCTGCTTAATTTTTAACCTGATTTTGAAATGAGTATATGTTCCTTATATACCTAGTTATCTTTCCTAAAATCCATTTAAAGATCACATTTATGAGCTCTTGAAAAATAAAAAAATTGAAAGAAATATGATGAGAAGCTCCTTAAGATGGCACAAATCTAAGAATAAAGCATGTGCTAAATTGAGTATTTCTTAAAGGGTTCAGTTTTGCTTTGAATAAACTTCATCTTCAAATGACAAATACTGAAACCCTTAGGATTCCAGTCTAATCCAAGATAACAGTGGCAACACGTAGGAAGGTAATATCGCAAAAGCTTCGCTACATCATTACACCTATGTGAAACTTGCCCACCTGTTGCTGGTGTAGGAAGGATGGGTCTCTTGGGCTTAGTCCCACATATCGATTGGCTTGGGATGTGCCTGAGGCTGTGTAGGCTGATTAAGGAAGAACAAAACAGATTGATAAAAATACCAACCTATCATAACTATTACCCTGTGCAGGTATAGTACAAACATGAGAGATCCAGAGTTATGATTTTGCAATATATAGGATGTGTCTGTGTTTTTCCTTTATTTAAAATTTAATAGAATAGTAAAGAAAAATTGGACCAAATTTAGAAAGGCATGTGTAAATTCCTATAAACTTCAATGGAAGCTGCATGTGTAAACCATAATGATGTTTCTTCTTAAATGAAAGTTCATCTGATTCATATTTTTTAAGTGATTAAATAAGATATGCGTTTAAAGGAATCATAAGCCTGATTCTCATTTCCATTACACCAATCTAAGGCACCACTGAAATTCCTGAGACTGCCATGTTGAGAGAAAATATTGGTGCACACTTATTCTTACTGCTGTGAAGCCCCATCACAAAACAGTAAAAGAACCACAAAAATTGGAATTAAAAGTTTAGCTTACTTATATACCATGCAAGGAATTTTTAAAGGCCTTCAGAAACAAGGTGTAATCTGATTAGTATTTTCATGATAAGGGAGTTAATGTTTACTCTGAAATATAATATTAAATATTCAACTTCCCTATGCATCTAGAAACAACATTTTCCCTAGGGTACAATTTAATAACATTGCTCAGTGTCTGTCACAGAAGATTAAAGAAATCCATTTCTGAAGAGAAAGGGAACAGTAGGTGAAGCTGGGATAAGTTACAGGTTATGGATCCTTCACCTGTAGATCACATCCCTGTCTGGTCTCTGTCAGTAACTCCTAACAGCCACTACTTTCTCATGGCTTTTGGTGGCATGTGTGAAATGAGGTAGGTAGGTGGTCTTACTCCACCCATTTCCCAGTGTGGAGATGTCAGCACTGCAACTTGCAGCATCACAACCTGGAAACTTGCTGGTAGACAAAGCGAGACTACTAAAATTGAACAGACAGACACAAGTATACAGTAAGGAGCTAGATGGGAGTATTTACTGAATTGACCTGGTAGTATTAAAGTCACACAGCAAATACAATGAAATGAAATCCATGAAATTTACAAAAAAAAAAAAAACAACCAAACAAAAAAACCCCAATACTCCACACAAATACAAAACAACAATCCCCCCCCCAAAACAAAACACACAACTTTATACAGTAAGCAGATTTTACTGAAAAAATGTCATAAAATTAATCAGTTATTAGAAGGAAGTTATGGTGGAGGTCACAGGATTCACTAAACATAGTCAAAGCCTGATCTTCTTTCTCATTCAAAAGAATTCTGCTACAGCACTTCAGAATGACAAGCAGTGCTAATTTTTAATCATTTAAATTTTAATCATTTAAATTTTAATCATTTGCTGTTTTATTCTCATCAAACTGAATTCCAATGATAACTTGTTGGCCAAGGAAATGGTTTTTATATAAATTTTAAACCAATAAATCAGTTATTGCACAGAAAATTAAAATTATGCTTTAAAATATGTTTAGCCTTTATTTTCCCGTTAAGTTGACCTTCACACTCAGTGTGGTAGGTCTATTATGACTGATAACACAGTTTAAATGAATTCATATATCACAGAATCACAGAATCATTACGGTTGGAAAGGACCCTCAAGATCATCCAGTCCAACCGATAGCCTTACACTACTCTTACCCCTAAATCATCCCCTGAAGAAACACA
>VWZX01005826.1:50440-77951 GCA_013399015.1 Galbula dea
TCTCCAGCCACACCTTCCTGAGCCTGTAGCACTGCTGGGGGTTGTTACGCCCAAAAGGCAGGACTCTACATTTGCCCTTATTAAAACTCATCCTATTGGTCTCTGCCCATCTATCCAGCCTATCTAGGTCCCTCTGCAGAGCCTGCCTACCCTCAAGCAGATCGACACTCCCACCCAGCTTAGTGTCATCTGTAAACTTATAATTTATATATCATCAGGACATTATCCTTCATTTTTTCTTATTTTCTCCACCAAGTTTGATTCCTTCACTTTTTTTCTCTTGAGATTATCAATCCAGTTTCAAAAGACTAACAAGCAATTAGGACTACTGCACTTCTCTGAGAACAGTAACACTCTGAATATATAGCATTTACACGTTATCTCATATGCAGCACTGGCACATTCAAATAAAATTTGTTCATAGGGGGATTTATATTATTATTTATATGATGTAGTGACAGACATCATGTCTTTAGGAAGGAAGTTACTTGCACACTGCAGTGGAAGCGTGATTAGACATTATTGCAAATATCTAAGCAGAGAGATCCTAGGGTCCATAGGCAGTCAGGTCCTAAAGTTCCAATGAATTGCACAAGGAACTGGGTACAGACTTAATTTGAAAATATAGTCCAGATTTTTGCCTTAGCAGTAGGACAATGAACTGATTAGGTTTGCTTTCTTGTAATGATGAATAATATGGTCAGATAACCCAGAAACATCCCAACACTGTTCCTACACTGTATTTGTTCTTTTGGCCATTTGTATTAGAAATCCTGACCTCATCTACAAGTGTTCAAAGTTAGGTTGAATGAGGCCTTGAGCAACCTGGTCTTGTGGAAGGCATCCCTGCCTATGGTGGGAAGGTTGGAAATAGGTGATCTTTGGGGTCCTTTCCAAACCAAACCATTCTGTGATTCTACCTGAGAAAGTATTTGGGCCAGGCATCATTAGTTCAAACGGGAAGCAAAATGAAATCATGAATACTTGAAACTACACATAAACTCATTTTTCTCAGTGTTCTACCCTGGACCAAAAGCTCAGAGCAACAGCTTCATCTTTGCTGCTAAGACTAACTCGTCTTGAAAAGAGGAAGAACTGCAACACAAACAACAAGGGAATATACCAACTTTCAATGAAACTTCTGCTATACCAAAAGAACAGCTAAAATACTTCCATAAATCTATCCATATAATTGTTTATACTTAAAACAATCATTTGTCCAAAAGTTACTATTATCCTTCTATAATAAAGGTATAACCAGTTTTCCTCCTTCACATCTCAGCCACTCCTATGCATCTGAGTCTTATCTCTGCCTCACATTCAAATGAAAAGATTTAAAGTAGTATAACATCTAAGAACCATACAGTTTATGGACAGTTAACAACAGATCAAAAGTCAGGAACTAGATTCACAGTTCAAATAAGTAATTTTAATGTAACAGACCCTAAAGAGGTTAATATTTTTAGAGACTGGTAAGTTTTTTTCCAAAGTGTATGTTTGGAAGTGTCTGCCAAAGATCTTTACCACCCTGATAAATACTGGTAACACTGGTCATCTTAAGTCCAAATAAAAGTTCAAAGAAAACAGAAATGCAGAAGATAGTTAAAAAGCAACATTCTGCATCACTGAGCACAACATGAGTATTTGGAAGAGAAGAATTTACCCTAAACATACTAACACCTTTGCTCTTATTTACAAAACTGCAATTCCATTGAAGGTAATAGGAAAAATATGGTCCTATACAGTAATAAAGAGCTTTAAAATGTTAAAGTCAGGTTTTGTGGTTTGTTGTTTGGTTGTTTTTCAGGTTTATTTTGTTTGTTTATTTTTTTAAAAAAAGAACAGTGGATCTACTATCCATTGCTGCAATGACAAGGAATAAAAATTTTCTTTTTCCAGAGAAGTTTTTTTGCTAAAAATGACACAACCTTTATCAACATGCAATTGTCATAGCTTGGATTCAGTATGTGTTGTAACAAGGCTTGATTTCTGTAGGAAAGTTCAATGAGGAGCAAATTATCCAAACTCTGTTTGGAATTCTGTCTCTGGGTCATTACAAAACCTTGCTGTCTGGGTGTGCTTCTCAATGTCTTAAGAATGTTCAACTTAGATGAACAACCATGTTTTCTTTTTCTTGAATACTGGTCAAATATGCAGGCTTTTCCCCTTCATTTCAGATGTCGCATCACAAACTTTGGTTTGTGTAACATATTGCAGTGACCGAAATCTGGGGAGGAAAAGCTTTGCAGTCAAATCACATTTGCTCTCCATGTAAAATGATGAGCATCCATTTGGTCAAATAGTAGGAAAAGGCGCCTTTTTCTGGCCTTAATTTGAAATCATATTGAGTATTGGATGGACATTTTTTTTTTCCTAAAGAAATACTTACTGGTTGCTGTAGGTGAAGTTGCCTCACCTTCAGTGGATGTAGTGATGGGTTTAGTATCTGTCATGGTCAGGGTCACAGGTCGCACCGCACTGTGATGGGGAGAGGGTGCCAAAACTGGAGTAAAATGGCCAGGCACTTTCCCTACTACTTGACCACTGCTGTTAGGCTACAAAACAAAACCAAAAGAACGCCTCGTGAAACATACACATTGTGTTTAATGAATCTACCCACCTATCTTGGGCTTTTCCAAAATGCCCATCACTGTAGTACCTGTGTGCTGGAATGTGTCTTTCTAACAAAAGGATGGGTTTCTGTGTGGTATTTTCAGCAAGAAGGTCCCTCTTCAGATGAGTAGTACATGCTTAAGTAGCAGTACTTTCTGGTAAGCTTTTTTTCTTTCAGGATGCAGTGTTCATCAGATTGTTTCAAAACATATTTGTTTTTCACACAGTGGCTGTTAACCACAGTAAATCCCACAATAGCAGGATTAAACTGACCAGGCGTAAGCCCTGATGAATAAAATATTAAAAACAAATGAATGACACAAAAACTCTGTTTCCACTTGTCATACCACTCCGTCTTGAAGTGCAACCAAGACTTGACCACAGCTGTCCACCAAGATTTTGCATACTGGAAAGCTAATTAATAATTCATATGTTTGGGAGAAGGGGAGAGGGTTAGGACACAATACACTATAATGCATACATAATAACATCTGGCCAAAACCCACGTACCAAAACCAAAGAAGTATTTAATAATGGCAGCTTTGCAACTCAAAACATAATAAACCAAGACATTTCTTTCATAGATACAAGAGGCAGTCTGCATATGACCTTATGGTACAGGTCATCAAGGTAGTATGCTACTTTCTGCATATAGGCAAATCTGAATTTGGCAATGCATATGTTTATCCAGCACTTAGCCACGTCGGTCTAGTGATTAGGATTCAGTGCTCCCACCACCAGGGCCCTGGGTTTGATTCCTGGTTAGGGAAGAATCTTGCTCTGGCAAGGGGGCTGGACGAGATGATCTTTCGAGGTCCCTTCCAACCCCTGACATTCTGTGATTCTGTGATGTCTTAGCCATTCTTCATGGCTGTGAATACTTCAGCAGCAAATAAGTTGTAGTAAAACTTAGCAAATAGTTTTTTCAACAGTGGCTCACAAATTTTGTCTGAAACAAAATTTGTGTTTCATGAATCACAGGATATTAAAATGCAGCCATGCAAAGTGAAAATAGTACTGGGAATGTTATTATCAGAAGGATCTTGCCAAATTTGTGATAAATCAGAGTAAAGAAATGAACTGATAAAGGACCTGATTCAGCTGGCACACGTGAAGGTTAAAAGAGGTATGCATGACTATGGTAATGAAATAATAACTGGGCTGGGACAATTACTGTATGTTCAGAGTATAAACATGAAGAAGAAGGAATTATTTGGAAGGTACAGGAAGTATAAACTCAGGGTAATGGAATGAAATCAAGAAGGAGGAAATTTAAATTTAATTCCAGGAGAAAATTCGTGGCGACATGATCTACTAGACTGCAAATGCTCCCAAACAAAGTCTTGGTCTTTAGGGCATCTAAAACTAAACAAGAAGAAAACACTAGAAAATGTAAGTGCAAATGGAGATCAATATTATATTCATAGCAACATTAAGCAGTTAACAGACTATTTCCCTCTCTAAAATCACAAGCCTTACAACAAAAAGAATAACATTAAAAATGTACACTAATGAGAACTGGGCAATAAACTACCCACTAAATAAAGTCACCCTCTAAACATAACTATGTTTACATGTTTACAGCGGGTGTTGGAGCAGAGTGGGGAAAAAAAAACCCTACATGGAATCTTAGTCTTGTGTGTGATATTTTCCAGTTTTCCATCCATGTTCCTAGTTGTTCAAGCTGAGAAGTTACTACTAGGAGTTTAGTAATGGGAGTAAGTCTCAGCAATCAAAGTAGCTTCAAAATATTTTTTTAGCACAGATTCAAAGGATTAACAATATTTTCACAAATAACACATTTTCCCAAACTAAGTGGCATGCTACATTAAGTTTTATTCACTAGGTGAAACCTAACAGTTTGATAGATCCCCATCACGTGTACTTAAAATGAAAATGAGATCTGGGAAAATGCGTACAAGACAATTTCTAGAAAATAATGTGTCCTAAAAGTTTGCTGAACACTATTACAGAGGTCTTTCCTCAAGAATACAAATTACATCTTAAAACAGGTTTTGTTGTAGGTAAGGGAGGCATGACACAGTTTGAACCATATGTAGAGAAAACTGTTAGAAATATAGGGGGGCCTTATGATAAACTTCTCTAAAACACTGAAATTCTTGTCAGTAAGACAAGAACGCTGACCAGAATGTTAGTAAAACAACTGCTTGCTATATTGGACAGGATTTTCAGCATGTATCTGGAGAGCCTGCTGCAGGGCCAAGCCTCCTCTATGGCTTCTGTGATCTGTTCTCTTTTCAACATTTGCGGTTACACCAAAAGCTATTTTAGCATGAAAATTGCATATTCACTTGTATGACAAGTGCAAATACTTGCAGCATAGTATTTAATATAAATTCACTTTGTCCCGATTTAAAACAAGTTCTAGGTTCTAGTCCCAATCTTCCCTGAAGAAATTCTTACAGACAAATACATTAAAGGTGAAAAAATCAGCTGCTAACATCAATTAGGGCATCAATATATCTATGTGATGCATTCTCAAATAGAGAGATGATGCCTGAGGCATAAAACTCATAAAATTTCAGATAAGTAGATAAACAAAATGTGCCTTTGAAAATGAAAGAGAGAAAGAAACAAATACAATGAAGGTCTGGCAAATTTAGTCCCAGCGTATGCAGTTAAATATTTTTCTATTATTAGGCTGGAAACTAATCTGATTTTCAGATCTGTGTTACATTTTCCAGCTTTTTAATTCGCACCATCTTGAATTGCCACAGATTAATCCATTCATGTGCCCAAAGCCACAGAGGAGCTGTATTAACTGTCATAGCTGTAATAGAACTTAACTGAGATTGTCAGATTGTTTATATCTGATTGTGTGCATTATGCACGCTTCCAGTTAATTCTTAGGTCTGAAGTCTTAACAGACCTTGCAACGGATATGAATATGGTATTCCTTAAAATCAGGATTCATTAAATCTGTTTTCCCTACTGGGATTTTACTAACATATTTAGTATCATTAACTAACTAACCTCTTCTCAGACTTCTGTTTACATGTTTGCCCAAAATCAGCTCTTTTACACGTCAGACATTCAGCAACAATTTAGGAGAGTGTTTTTTCTCATAGTCACTACTTCCAGCATTCAAAAAGCTTTTCTGATGCCATATTGAAATGCCAACACTAGCATCTATGGATAAGATATCCAAGCATAACAAAAATTTGATATACATATTAAGAAATTCATACAAACTATTAAGTTGCTTAAATACTAAAATATATTTTATGTTTAAATTTGCATAATATCTATTTTTACAAAATAATTGTAGTTATAATTCTAAATCCATAGAATCATAGAAAGGTTTGGGTTGGAAGGTCATCTCTTTCAACCCCTCAGAGCCCTGTTCTACCTGACCTGGAATGTTTACAGAGATGCAGCAGTCACCACCTCTCCAACCAACATGTTCCAATGTTTCTCTAATATCATTATAAAAAAAGTCTTCCTTATAGCTAGTGTAAATCTACCCTCTTCTATTCTAAAACCACTACCCCTTGTCCTGTTGCAACAGGCCCTGATAAAATGATTGTCCTCATCTTTCCTATATTCCCCATTTAAGTATTGAAAGGCCACAATAAAGTCTCACAAAAACCTTGTCTTCTCCAAGCTGAACAACTCTAACTCTCTCAGCCTGCCCTCACAGGAGAGCTGCTCTAGCCCCATGATCATCTTTGTGGCACTCTTCTGGGCATGTTCTAACAGGTCCATGTCTTCTTTCGTGCTGAGAACTCTAGAGATGGACACAGGACTCCAGGTAATGTCTCATAAGAATAGAGTAGAGGGGCAGAATCACCTCCCCTGACTTACTGGCCACACTGCTTTCAGTGCAGCCCAGAATACAGTTGTCCTTTTGGGCTGCAAGCGCCATGTTAGCTCATGTCCAGCTTTTCATCTACCTTTACTCAGAAGTCCTTCTCCACTGGGCTGCTCTCAACCACATCATCTCCTAGCCTGTACTGATACAGGGGTGTTGCCCCGAAACAGGTCCAGGACCCTGTACTTTGCCTTATTGAACCCCATGAAGTTCACAGAGGCACACTTCACAAGCTTCTCCAGGTCTGTCCAAATGGTACATTGTAACTAAGGCATGCCAACTGCACCACTCAGCTTGGTGTCATCTGCAAACTTGCTAAGGGTGCACTCAATGTCACTGTCTATGTCATGGAATCTTAAATACACAACATCTTCAAAGACATATTCAACAAAGGCAAAAAATCATATTGATGTTGTGCATGTTCTAGGTGCACCTATGTATGATACTCTGTTAGGTATTGCAGAAAGGAGTTCCAGCGCTTAATAAAAATTATTCCATCTAACCACCGTACTTGGAGAACAATATGTTTGCATCTCAAAAGACAGGTTTTTTTCAACAGAAACTCTGTGTTTCCAAAAAAAGTAACCCAATTATAACTAGGCGATCAACCAATGATTAGGGTTTAGTCAAACTGTATTCAATGTGTTTGGAAATACTCTGTCACTTACTTCTTCTGAACAGTTTCAGTCCCTTGTAATGGCTAAGTTCAGATACTATGTTGAAAAATTTCATGGCAAAATTCCATGATACTGGCGTTTTGAGACCACTGATGGAATTAATTTTATTGATGAAGCTGTAGAAGATCCATTTCTGTACACTTTGGTCCCTTGCTCATGTAGCAAGTATCTTGTTTAATAGTTGTCTACTAGCCACATGTACAAACCTGAAGGTGTTAGCTAGTAAGTTCTGTCTTTGAGTCTTGCCACTAACACTGTGTAACATCCACAGAGGGTGACAGATGTTTCAGGACATCTACAAGTAAAAGAAACTGGAAGAAGTATCTCCCCCCCCTCTTTCTTTTTGGTTATATTATGCAAACCCAACCCTTCACCTCAGTAAAGCTTTTGTTTAGGCACCCTAATGCTACATACACCACCTGTAAACATCCAACAGCTCAGTGGTACAGGAGGCTGTTTCATCAAATGTGTGGAAGATATAAGTTCAAGTTATTAATTATTATGAGTAAAAATAACACAGTGCCTTTAAGACTCCACAAAACATAAGAGAATGGTATTATTAGAGCACTGCCAGTGAGACTGAAAAAGGTACTGTAGGGCAATTTCTCCTCAGACTGAACCTGATGGGTTCTATAAAGCATTTGTTTAACAAGAAGCAAGGCTGCACAGCATCCTTTCTGCTATTGGACTCTATGGTAGCAACATAAATGTCCTGCAACTTTTTGTAATGTTTCTTACCACTTTTCATAAGGATTAATCTCACTAGTTTCCATAACCTTGCAACCTGAATAACTCATTGCTACAGCACATCTTACACAGACCTGACTCAGAGATGCCACACAAAAGCTCCAGTTGGTGTAACACACAGCTACCTGTCTGCTTGAGGAATTAGCTTTGGAAAAGACACGTTGTTGCCAGTTCTTGGCTGACAACAACACTTCTGCACTGCTTAGTGAGAGAAATCAAGTTGTTAACTTTGTTCTATAAGGCTCTGAGTCTCATCTACTTGAGAAAGCATTTTTGTCTTAATGTAACACTGCTGAAGCTGAGAGCAACTGCAGAGTTTCAGTAACCTATGTTCAAACACAGATATCATAAGCCATTGTAAGTGAAGAGCCCCCTGTCCCGAATCACAGTTTTACCTGGGCTCACAAAATCTGAACTATTTTTCAACAAGTAGAGCACAAAAAAATACCCAGCCTTCCTCATGTAACAGGGCAAATTCATGTTGTACAAACATAGAATAGGAAATCTCTCTAGATAAATGTTCAAAAGATATTTCTGGGTAAACTGTATTTCATGCACTCTGAAGACTTATAACTGTGCATTTAATACACTAGAAATGAGCAAACTAAAAAGGAATAACTTACAACTGCAATTAAATTTTTCAATGCCTTGTCAGTAGATACAGTTAAACTAGTACTCTCTCTCTGCATACTGATTACAATTAAAACCAGCACATTTCCATAGTTTATTATCAATAAGTTCTTAAAAATTACAAGGAAAGTCTCGCCTAAAAAGCTGAAAACAAATATCAACAAATAAAGTGCTAGCTATACCAAAGAAATCCCATGCATACATTATTGTTTGTGTTGCCTTATTCTGCTAGTATTCTCCCAGGAATTAACAAAAAACCCTTTGACCAGCCTGAACAAAGCGTCACAAGATTCACTCCTCATGGCTAAATGACTGCAGTTAATGTACTGAATAATGACAAAGCATCTGATTGGACTGTCTTTCATTGAACAAAAAATTGAATAACCCAAACAGTTATGAGACGAAAATAAATGGCCTCACCAACTTCCAGAAGCAGCTCTTCTCAAGCAGTTCAGGTATTTCTCTCTTCAGACAAAGATAAAACCATTAAAAAGAAAAAGCTGCAAACTATATTACATTACAAGAAGGTATGCTTTAGTAGCTCCAGGAATTTTGTTCAGTATGTATACAACAGTTCATTTGGACAGTAATATGTAAGAAGTGTAAGCCATTTATTGTAAGAGGGTAAGGGTCCAACACTTAACTCCCGGAAACTGGAGACAGTTTTACCATGCCACTGAAAACTGCGTATTTCATCAAAAATAATTAAAAAATTGATTTTAAATTATGTGTAAACTGTGCTTTTAATCATCCAGACTCAAAAGGCTTGCAAGATCATCTACTGTTTGCTTGCTTCAGTCAGAAAAAAAAAAATCTCACTGATGCCAGCATGTTCTTCCCAAGGATTCACTTAACTGTTTGCTTTACTAGTTCCCTTCATTACACTTGCTGACCCTTATTCTGTGACTCACCACACCTTAATTGGGAAATTAGTCCATTTAACTTGATGGAGCATTAAGTTTGGGGTTTTGGTTTTGACTTAGCAACACAAGTGCTGTTGTGTTTCATGATTTCTTCAGGCTCAAGTGTGATTTTGAAACTGTATATTGATTCATATTCTTGATCATTAATGCATCTCTGATATGTGCAGATCTGTGTGTGTGTGCACACGTGTATATACAGGGGAGCTGTTATTTCCAAGATTAAGATTCACCCATCTGGAATTAGTCAAAAAGGAAGTGTATGTTCAAAATTTGTGGTAGCTTTGAAAACCTGAATACACCGTAGATGTATAAACACTGTAGGTGGATTACACACATTCCAATTAATGAGGCTTTGCTGAAACTTACAGTAAGTAACTAGTAACAATTTAACTGTAGAGAGAAGCACCCCATCATTATATGGATATATGCTCACACACACAACCTCGTCCAGTAACATGCATAGCTAGCTAAGAAAGAAAGCATTGAAATAAGTATAATAAGAAGAGTTCAGCAGAATTACTTGATCGGTGGAAATTACAGCAGTTCTCAAAATCTTGGGAACTTTTCAGAGTACTAGATGGAGGCAAGACTAGGCCTATATCTAACAAGGTCCATTTCTGTTCAGTACATTTGTTTGTTTATTCTCCAGATTGAACAGAGGATAAAAAGCAGATATGCATGAAAACAACGGCCAAGGCTCTCTTTAGTTTAGGATCATCCATTGTTGAACCAGTTTTCAATGTAGCCAAAGGACCCGTTTGAACTTCCGGACTGTTCATCACACATAATTTGGAGTATTTAACATCATGTCAAGAAAATTGCCCACTGCTTCCCACTATGGAAACCTATGGGAGCTCTATATCTTTAAACTAATTTTACTTAAAGTATACCATTAAATAGCAGTGTCTCACTATGATCGGTGCAGCAGTAATGTAATTAATCTCAAAATTGCTTTGGGGAGTACAAGGCATCTCAGCTGCTTGTCATAACAATCTAAATTAGCGTATTATTGAAAGATGTTGAGGAGGAACATTTTAGGTAAATGCTGTCAGGGTATCCATCCTTACTATTTCTAAAGCTAAAATTAAAACTATCATCGTAGTTCCTCTTTTGAAATCCAAATGAGTATGTTTGATTTGGGAAAGTAAAATTAAATTTGATGTGGTATTCCTACAGATGCAGTTTTGCATTTTATAATAATTAAATTTGTTTGAATAAAAACTCATGTTTTATTTAGTAAAGAAAAACTGGTTTGGCTCAAAGAATACCATTGTATCAGAACAATTCCTTTTTTTCACTGAAACTTCACAGATGACTCCTTCTTTCCCGTAGCAAAAAATTATTCTTACTGGTTTAATTTTTTGTACAGCTATCCTTTAACTGTTCTATTTAGAGATATTTTGAGTGAGCACACAACTCCTCTTATATAGGGTATTATCTCAGAGGTGAACTTTAAAGAATCAAATTTAAAATAGATTCTACTAATAATAGCGATTAATGATAATTAATTGTGGAGAACAGTTGATGCAGATGCCTGAAATCTCATATTTGGTGTTGTCTAACCCCTTTCTCTCTTCTCAAGAGCTAGATCAAACATCAAATTAAATTAAAAACATTACCCTAATAGAAAGGTTATAGAATATGACAAAAGTCCTAAATGGAGGCCAGTTTGGCCTGTTAGTTCCTATGGTGCCCCAACACAAGAATAGGAAGTGTTTTTAGTTTGCTGCTACTCTGAAAAAGAATCAGTACAGTAAAATTCTATCTTCTAAGGTGTAAACATTAATATTTCAATGACAGATAAGTGAACAGAGTAATACTATTGTTGTACAAAGCTGAAAGCATTTCTTATGCTCAGCGAATACACTCCCCAGCGTTAAAATCACAAGACAGCATATTTGCCAGCTGTCTGAAAGAAAGTCAGATACTTCATTTAGTTGCTGTATTTTTTCAGTGATAATCCAAAGCAGAACACTGAACAAGCCGGAGAGATTAACACCTAATATTTTCCTTTAATATATATAAGAAATCAAAATGTAAGAAAAACAAGTACTGAATAATTAAAGAAACATATAACAGTAAGGGTCTTATTTTAATTTGCACATTTTTTCCCTTAATAGTGCCTAATTAAGACATCAGTTCAAAAAAAAATCCAAGAGAATTTTAAGATTTTCCACACTGAATTAACACTAAGGACTTTTAATGAATGTCTTCATTAGACTTTGTTATTCATGGAAATTTTACATAAATTAAAATCAGGTCCTGCATACAACATTCTCAGCTGAGTCTCAACAAAAATGCTACATGTGACTGAAAGATTTTTAATCCATGTTCAGATAGCAATTTGTATTTGAAAGCTGATATACTCAATCTTCACTTTTTGGTTTAATTTTCATCAATGTTGTAACCAATAAAAATCACATAGTTAAGATTTCTCCCTTCGAAGTAAATTTTGGTTTTATGGACACACTCTTTTTTAAAATTATTTTTTCAATACACAGAAATTCATGCAGCTGGACCAGAACAGTAGCCCGCAGGGACAATAACCACAAAGACCTTCTGAATAGCCTGAGGGGCCATATCTGTTATTCAACATAGAAAGTTTGATTCAGTCTCAAGTTCAATTGCTGTTGTGTCTAAAACACACGCTGAAGGGCCTATCATTATTGGTGAAAAGCAAAACAAAGCCCAAACCAAAATTCTGTCACCCCTTCAACCCTAATAAAACAGTCCTTCCAAAGAAACATAGCTCTTAGGAGTAGGAAAACTTTATAATTTTGTCTTCAGTTTATATTCCCAAGGCTTCCAAAACACACGCTAAAGCACAGTCTACAGGGCTCCACAGGAGCTTTTCAGACAAGGCATCAAAATAAATAACAGACTAAACAGCAAAGATCACATTGCACTTACACTGGAAATACTCCAAGTATTGACAAACCAAGTCTCGACTGTAGTTTCTCCTAGAGTGCAGATCACATGCTAACACTATATTCTGATGCTACCATGAAAAGAAGTTTTGCACACAGTCTTTCACAAATTACTTCACTAATAAAAGCCACACCATAACAGACACAAGTCTGAATCAGTGAGGCAGCCAGGAACTCGTCTGTTACTGCATGTTCTCTACAAAACAGTTTTGTGGGTCTGTGCTGTTGATCACTACGGTAATGGTTTTGCATCTTTGCAAAGAAACATCAGTTGCCTAAGAAACAGGGCAAGCATTACCTTGCCGGTGCTTATTTCCATTTCCTGCCTGCCTGTGTGTATGTGTGTGCATGTACGCGTCAGTGCACTCCTTGCTCCGTCATGCAGCAGCGGCTCCCTCTTCAGTGGCCCCACATGGCCATAGAGGAGCCCAGCCTGCAGGAGGGGTGCAGGGCTAGAACCTGCCCAGTTAGTGCTGCGAGGTTGCTCACTTACGTTTGACAGAGGAACAGCAAGCGGATAGAACTAACTTGTGCCATTTATTCAACCATGCCAAACAGGAAAATTTACTAGATTACTTATGTGCCAGCTCTCAGCTTATCCTGAGACCAGACCCAGTGAAATCCCAGTCTACGTGCCCTGGAAAACATACATTCTTCATAGGATTTCTTCTGGAGTATTTGCATTGTTTTACAGTACCTGGCTAGTCTGCGGGCTGGATGGGTCATAAGAAGGTACGTAATTCTTCAGAGTATCCTGAGGATTCAGGTGGGGAGGATATCTGATCGTTGGATGAGAGAAGTAGCTAGATGGGGCAGGAGGGAGAATAGCTTGTGCTGGAAATGGCAATGGTGAAGGTGGAGGTGGAGTTCTAGTTGAGATGACTGGAGAAGATAAAATAAAATTAAAATTACTTCACATCTTGTTTCTTCTAAAAGTCTTCACCTCTGTGTTACAGCAAGAAAAATATAAAGTCACTTATAAATCATTACACTGCATTCCTCCTTCATGGCATCTTTACAGGAAAACTTAAATGTCCTTCCCTCACATCATCCCCGGCAATGGAAAGCACTACTGTTTCAAATTCATAAATACTGTATCTTGTTTTGGTTTTACACCATCATATTTTTTTCATTTTTTCTTTAAATGGTACACATTCTGCAGCATAAAAGACATTTTAATTATATGGTTTTCCCTTCTGGAGCCCAAATAAAACAAATATTTTACTCAGTAAATAAAACCTACACTTCTATCCAACTCCAACAGAGCAGACCCAAGTCACGAAGCCTTAAGAAACAACTAGTGACTCCTCACTGCATTGCACTCTACCTGCCTCACGTACAGACAGGGTAATAACTACTCGTCAATAATGCCATGAATATTAGCTGACCTTTGTGAAAATGCTAATGAATATTCAACTTCAGGAGCTGGGAAGCCAATCCATCCAATAAAAATATCTCTGATAATAAAGCATCTAACCTACAGATATTTTTATTTGCATTCGCTTTCTTCCCAGCACCTACAAACACACACTCCTCTATCTATAGACTTATGCAATGCCTGAACAGCCAGCAATGTTTTTACAGTGAAAGGAATGTACAGCATGTCCTGCTGTTGCCCTTTGTCCAGCTAGAAGTAGAGAGTGTGCTTCTATGACACTGCACTTACTTTCCACCCTTACTACACATTTAGAGGGCACTTACTTGGCAACATATTAGAAGGGAGGTACTGAGTTCAATGAAAATGCAGAAAAGACAATGGTGGTTTCATTTTCATTAGTGGGAGGGTAAAAATCAGGTCTGTATAAGCAAGGTATTTTATAAACTGCTTACACTTCTATACTGTATAAGCAAAAGCACATCAAACACTGCTCTTCTTGATCATCTCTCATTATCTTTGGGGGTTTTTCAGGTTAATTCTTAAATGACTTGCTATTTTGAGCTAGGACAGGTCATACTTTTTCCAAGAAAAAAGAACAGCAGAACTGTTACAAAATTGCTGTGTTTGGCACTCAAGACCTTGCAAATCTCAAAACTGTTGCTCACTGACATAACAAGTTATAAATGAGGTTTCCCAGCAAGTAAATAGCTCATCCACAAATTAGGTTAGGACTGTCACTGAAATATGCATATATCTAAAACATACACAAAAGCAAGCATAAAGATCTACACATATGTGTAGGGCCAAAAACAGTGATGGAAGGTTTTTTTGTGACAGGTTGGTTTTAATCACACAGTCTCACCAGTTCAGTTTAATCATAAAACATTAGTTACTGGTGTGACTTTTGGGAGCTGTGCAAAACAAACACAACCGAGCAGAAATCTATTCTTTCTATTTCACCTATCATCTCTGATGTGACTGTTTGCTGACAGTGAAAACCTTACAGAGACTAGAATGAGAACAGTCTCATTTTCTTAATACAAAATAAGTGGATGCTAAGGGGAAAACAGTCCCTATACATTGATTGAAAGACAGAAACTTGAAATGATGGAGAAATCACAAACCAGAAACGTCTCAAAGTAGAACTGCACATTAAAGAAGAAAGAGTCCTCAAATCTGTTTAATTCCTTTAGTCACCCAGCTCTGACCAAGAAATAAATCCATTTACATGCAGTATATAACCAGACATGATAAGGTCCCGAGGAAAGACTTCAGAGGACCATGTTCTCATTTGAAGAATCAGGGTCACTCTCACCTCTAAAATTAAACATCATGATGCTGGAATGTCCCTGTCATTCTCTACAAAGTCTCAAGATAACATGCATTCTGTCATATTCCAAGTTTCTCCTTCACAGTTTAAGTGAAGTTTTACTATGGATTTATTATGGATTTCAGAAAACAGATTGCAAAATATTTATCAGGACTCTACCTCTTTAGACAGAGCATTCAAAAGAAGCCCTGATACTTATTTTGTTGTGTAACACAGTGACCATGGTTGTGACTTCTCCTGTGTATTAAAATCTGCCTATTCTGATAATTAAATAAAACATATACAAATATAATTTTTAAAAGAAGGGTGTAGGGAGAAGAAGGAAAGACAGGAAGGATTCTTTCCTCTGTAAGTTTCTTCATGCATTTTACACCTTATTTTATTCACGGGTTAATCCTAAATCCGTTCTAGTGACTTGCAGCAGTCAGGCTACATGAACTGAGTTTAATGAGCATTCCTGCAAGGATATTCCAATCTCTTCCATTTCTACTCTCATCAGTATTATAAATGGGATTAGATCTCTAAGAATGTGATGTAAAAATGCATTGCAATCTGATCATAGGAAAGGTGAATGGACCAAATGAATAGAGAGGTAGTTCTTCCTCCTCCATAAGCCTCACCACTGTGTGCAACTCCTGGGATTCCTGGATGGTGATGCTGGGGAAAAGTGCTCAGTCTTGGTGAAGAATCCTGGGGAGAAGTAGGACTAAACAAAGGCTTTTCAGGTTTCTTCATTGTAGGAGAAGACATATCTGCAATAAAAAAACAATGTGACACTGACATCAGCTTAGAAGCCCACCTCAGGACATGTAATTTTGTAAACTGGAGACACTTTCTTTTACTGTTCTTGTATAAGTATTGTTTGGTAACCCAAAACCCCTATGACCAATAAACTAATTTTAAACTGCTGCATTCAAACTTGAAAATTAACAATAATCCACTTACTGGTCTTCATCCTGCAAAAGAGAAACTACATTTTTTTCACATCAGACAAGCCTAACAGTGAAGAAATACATGTCTTCACATCTTCAGAACCTCCCTAGACACTTCTCAGCCCCCCAGAACATCACCAAATCATCTGCTCCTTCAACAGCCATGTAATGCATTTTTTAATGGAACACGTACACTCAGGTGTGTAGGGTAACTGCCATACACATGACAGTTTATGGTATTTATTATTTTGTTATTTAAAAAACTATCCCTTACCCTTCCCAAAATCATAGTGAAATAATGGAACCTCACTAAAAATAAAGAATATTTTAACTTCTCCATCTCATATTTTCCATATTTCAAGTAGGGTCTTCCCACCTCTTCCTTGAAACTTCCCTATCAACAAAAACATCTTTTTACAGGTCACTGAATGAAGATAACACACTATAAAGGACAAATGCACGGTTTCTACCATGCAGGGTTACTGATATTGCAAAAAGCAAAAATACTGTATTCTTTATGAAAGTTTAAATTAATTAAACAATATTTGTTGTACTTTGCACTAAACTATTTCAAAGTTAGTTATAACATTTTTATAGGATGCATATAAATATTGTAAGTGGGTTCCATTTCAAATCAATGGGATTACCTCATGTTTAAAGCAAAGGTAATTTCTTAAGTACTTTACTGGACTGGGACCATGTTGCAGCTGACTTTCCTACATAGACCTTGTTATACTTTAAGGTGATTTTAGTACTTTTAATACTGGCACGTATCCTGGCTATTCTAGGGCATGTACAATTATCTTGGAAATCAAAGACAGGTCTATGAAATGTGTCTTACAGAGACAAAATTGATCTAGTGTTTTATGAACTGTCTGGAGCTTAAAAGTGGTTTTTCACTCAGAAAGCCATACTTAGAGCAGGACCCATCAAACTGAGTTGTCACATGTTCACTCTGCTCTATCCTGCTGTCAAGCCCTGTATAGATACTGGCACCAGAACCAGAGAAGAACCTCCTCGTGCCCCCCATGATCCCCCTTGCACCTCCCCTTCTCCCTTTTGGTCCCAACTAATAAGTGTGCCAATTTGCCATGTACTCTGCAAGGTTCACCACTTCGAGAAGGCTGCAGAGAAAGGACTTTATTCAGAAAACATTCAGTAAGAGTGAAGAATTGCTTTACAACAGAGCATTTCAGCACTTACTCAGTTTTGCCAAATATGGCAAAAGCTACTTTGTGTTTTTTTATGATACTGATCTGTCGTGATTTTATATTATCATAACTAATGAGTGCTGATAGAGGCACCTTTAGCTGTCTTATAAACATTTGGTAAATAAATTCTTTTTGAGAAAAAAAATAGAGCAATATTTTGTTTCTTTTAATCTATCAGCAGGTAGCAATGACTAAGTTCCCAAATGGTTGTAATTTAATTGAATACGTTCTGCTCAGGTAAGAAATAATTTTTAAAATTTAAAAAGTACAAGACTGATTTTTTAATCTGAGTTTTGCCTAGACAAATCACGGTAAGAAGGCACACTAATTCTCTAGAAGGATTTTCAAATACTTCATTATGTTTTATTTTCTCCTCAAATGACAGCCCTAACTTCTTCATATAGGGCCTTAGTTCTGCCAGAACAAGAAAATTATTACACCTCTATAACAGATCTAGGGTTCTGCAGGAGCCCAGGACAAAATCAACCAGCTATTGTCTTTATACTGTGGTTTTGTGCATGCACAATCTTTGTCTCTGCAGAAATGCTGCAATGTTACAGTCTAAGAAAAAAAACACAAGTGTGCGTAATAGCCTGTAGACACAGCCTCCCACTACGATGCTGTAGTCGTCAGTAGTTGTCACAGAACTTATCAGTGAACAGAGATCTTTTTGACTCAATCACATATAGACTATCACGAAAGACAGAATGTACAAACAGTTTGATTTTATTCCAAATTAAAAGTACAGCACTTAAGTCTCCCTAAGGAGAGAAACAACGCATGAAATAGAAGTTGAAAATCTTTTCCTTATGTAAAGTTCATATTCAACAAAAGAACCCATGGAAGAGTGAGCTGCCTAGCTCCTGAAGGTCTGCATGCTTCAGCAGCTCTGATTTATGGAATGCAACAGATTTAATTTGGTTGGTGACTGTTACTTCATTGAACAAGAAAAATTTGTTGTTCTGTTTTGTTTTCTAAAACCAAACACTTTAGTTGCTTGAAAGAAGTATGTTATATGAAATGCAATGTAATCAGAGTATCCATTAACACATCCCCCTACAGTGGCATCATTACTTTGAAAAGAATCAACTGAAAAGGAGAGAGGTGACTATAACTGCTCTAATATTTGCTTTAAAAATATGCAGTTTATTCTTGCTCCTACTTAGCAGAAGTAAGAATTGTAGTTAGCACACAGAAAACAAGCTACAAAGCAAACACAATAGAATTCTTACACAGAAGACTGTTTCATCATCAAGGTGAGCGTAACTGGTATTCAGGAATAGAAAATTCAGAACTGTCATAAAAATACTCATTATCCACCAAAACAGTGATTTTAACATACACTGCACAGCACAACACCAAGAAGTATCTTCAGAAGTAGTCTTGTTATATATAGCATAGGCAACCACAAAGAATAATGGCTGAAGTGCAGGCAGAAGCTTTTTTGTTAAAACAATACACTTTGCACTGAGAAGTAATTCAGATAGCCCCTTTCCCCATGTAGCACCCACAGCTCTCCCCATGTGTGCCTAGCCATCATAACAGAGCATTCATGCTCCTGCCACTACCAAGTAACAGATGCAGCAAGACAGGGGAGACAGAAAAATATCTGCTTGTATAGGTTAGGAAGAAAGGCTACTATTATCTCTTACTTGACCAAAAGAGGAAGCTTAGAGCTTTAACAGGAAAACATGTTATATTTCAACAGAGAATTATCAGTTACAAACCACAAAAAATAGAAAAAAAAAAAAAAAGCAAACAAGTTTTTCACTGTCTTTAATTTTCCTCATAACAATGCCTTTAAATAAAGCAGAAAGAGTTAAAGTGACAATGAGACTTCATACGATTTTACTTGTAGCTTCTACGTAATAGAAAACATACATTTTTCTCATTTTAAAACATATTTTTCCTCATCAGAAGATATAGTTTAATAGCTTCATAGAGCTTAGTTTTATGCTGATAACTAGATAATGAACGACAGAGGTCACAAAAACATACTAGTTGCTCTTAGTTCTGTGTCAAAGTTACAGGGATGAGATTCCAATCCCTATTACTATGGGAATTAAAATAAAACACTTTCAAGTGGAATTTATTTTTAAACTTTTGGAAAAAATGCTAAGTACGGATGAAAAGCAGAAAGATGCCAAAAGCATTTGGACAAAGTTACCAAAAAGTAAACATTAATCAGACATTGCATCCCATCCTGCTGAGAATTTTCTTCAAATGTGAAAAATGGGCTTTAAAAAAATTTAAAAATTCTCAGTGCTGTTCCAAATCACTCTTGCCTATACTCTCATATTATTGTGGAGATACAGTATGTTATACACTTTAAAGCATCACATCAAAAAAAAAGGGCTTATGGAAATAAAAGGAGTTAGATCATTCTCATCTCCCAACAAGGTAAAGCTGTCTACATTGGAAGGCAGAAGAGCTGCTGTGAAGCACAGCATATGTAGCATGTTCCTCAGCAGCTTGCACAAATGGTGCTCCAGATGTATAGCTGTTCAAGACAGCCCAAGGCAACAATTCTGATCAATTCAAAAGTGATAAAATGCTGCAGGGAAAGTGTGCAGAAACGTGTTTACGTCAGCCTTTAATTAAATGATTGTTCACTTCCAAAGAATCTTCCAAAGAATTCAAAGAGACATGAGTTTTGGCAATTTCCTCATCAAAGAAAATACTCTCTTCCCCAATTTGAGGTGACTTGTCATTCAGGCAGTTCCCTGGACAAATGTCACCATGGCACACCACTTGGCAAGGCACTTTTCAGGGGATCGTGGCTGGAATCAAACAGTGATCTAAGGCAAGTTCTAACATCCATCTGCCTATTTCTGGACACCTGATCTGCTTTCTTGTTCACCACCACAACATGGTACCTTCTCTTTCTTGCTCATGAGACATGCTCACAAGCAGAGAAAGAAGAAATCATACAAAAATATTAAATCTCTTTTAATCCTGTTTAGTCTTTAACTCTTCTTACCAATATGTTTTCTAGTGTTTAGTTTCATAAGTCCTTCTTTACAAGGTGTACTCCTGCAGAGAGCAATCTGTAAGAATTAATTTACAACTCATTAGTGTAGCATCACCTCCAGAAAAAGCAAGATAAAACAATGCTCAATCTGCTGTATATATAACCATAGTGAAAGCAGGAAAGCTATGGAGTATATAACACCACTGTCAAGCTATAAAAGGCACCCTCTCATGCTACAGTTTTAAATGAACTGCTCTTTTCCCAGAGGCAGTACCTGGGATAATTTCTAGCAACAGAATACACTACAAACATAACATCCAGCTGGGCCTCACTCTCCACTGCATTCACCACATCTGCTAGGTATGCTTGCATGAAGCATGTGCGAAAATCTGGAGTAAAATTTTATATTCTGATCAGATGGCTGTGTGATGATGATGAATCATGATAAATCCCACTGGAGTCTGGAAAATCAGTTTTGTTTTACACCTGTTCATGTGAAGAACAAATAGAGCCACTCCGCACAGGCAGAGCCAGCATCACCAGTTTTCACATATGCTCAGACTGATCTCCTTTAACACTGCTAGCATGCTGCATTTCTAAACTGTAAGTCCTAATAAGGCACCTAACACTGAATATTGGCAGCTGAGTGACTCTAAAGTATAATCACCTCTCATTTGTAAGAAAAAGGCATTGTTATATCTGTTCTAAAGACTTGGCACTGGGGCTGACGGAAAACAAGAATCCTGGAAATCAAAACATTTAAATTCTTTTATGTACTTCATTAAAAAAGGAATATGGCGTATTTCTGTGAAAAAGTAGGAAAGATAGATGTGCCAGAACAGCATTGGTATCTGAGATACTTGATGCCTAGAAGAGAGAAAGACTTGATAGAATTCCTGTTCAGTATCAGGATTTGCATCTCCAAACCTGGCTTGTTTGTGTCTCACTGCCCCCACTGTAAATTTTATATTGGACCAGAGAGAAGCCCTCCTAAAATTTTATTTATTTGCATGAAAAAATAAAGTTCTTTCATCAATGTATTCCTGAGTGGAAAATCAACAAACCAAACCAACAAACAAAAAATAATGATCAGTTCTGTTCCATGACCTTCTGAGACACGTATAACAATTCCCAGTGTGAAGGCCTTTGGATTGACTTTTAAGAGAAACAGTGACGTCTTATGTAAAGATACATATCCGTGTTGCTTAGCCACTGAGTGTTCTGAACTTGAGTAGCTGGTGTTAATGATTTGAAGAGAGCTGTTCTTTTCACATTAAAAACCTGCTGACAGTTTTATTTCTGTTTCTACATCAAGTGTGAAAGTTTCAAACTAGAGTATACTATTTCAGTGTACAAAGCTTTGATAACCTCCCATCTTCAAATCAGCCTACTAAGTGCCAATGTTATTCTCACAGGCACAACTCCGATATTGCACAATCTATTCTGTCAGACTGTGACGCTGTTTTTTCTATCAGGAATCACTCCCAAGGCTAATCAAACACTCTATTGTGCTGTTTTGCCATTTCACAACAGAGAAGCCATGTCAGCGTATTATCTTCTGTGATTTGTAGTGAAAAACCTAAGAGGAACCAGCACTGCAAGCTAATGAACAAACCACTACAACAATATTGCAATTCAGAAAAACTACAGCAAAACAAGAATAAATTTCTTATAAAAGAAAATTAATTATTTCCCTGTTCATTGTCTTTTAATTTTTTCTAATAAAATATACTATTCTATTTTGTACTGCTAAGTAAGTATTAACACATATAAGAGAAGGATGATGCAAGAACTTTCAGACAACAGAATGTCTTTAGATGGACTAAACATTCTTCTAATCCTCACCCATACACAAACTTTAAGAATAATGTACTCCATTGTCAACAGTCACATTCTGTGGGATGTGTTATCCTTGATGATTTTCTTATCCTCAACAAAAAGGTGTCTGGACAAAAGATAGATGGGTTGTTATCTAGCAGCTCTTCTATCTCCCAGCATACAGGGCCAGGGAGTGGGCAGGTGCGAGAGGAGGGGAGCACGTGGGAAACCCAAACAAGTCTCTATACAAATAAATCATGTGATGTTGTTAGTGTATGTGACTAATTGTGTAAAGTTAGACAACTAATGAGCATTGCTCATTATCATTTTACCGACAGAAAGCAAAATAACTAGGTATAGTACTTGTTAATACTATATACACTAGCTTTTGAAAATTATTATTCTAGTGCATGATTATTTCAGCTACAGTAATTCGGAAAGCTGTATACACACTTCCTAAAATTAACTACTTTGTTTTTTTCAGAAATTTTTTAGTTTTAACAAGAGGATGTTTATAAAACAGAAGAGAAATGATACAATGGTCAGATTAGAGCGTTAATATTGAACATGTATACATCAAGACCACCCACATCCCAAAGTGATTTCAAAAAATGTTTAAGAGTAGGACATACAAACCTAATCCCCTAACTGTTGTTTGACAGTGCCATATGCAATACTGAAGATATCCAAATTTACATCTATTCCCACTAAGATTGGGCTGCAAATATGGCACACTAAACTGGAAGAACAGTGGGAAGCAGTTCTTCATTCTCATCCTTCAAACCTACCTTGCCATTTCTCTTTAGAAAGTAAATCTCCCAACAAAGGTTCATAATTAGCATGGCCATGTTGTCATACCTGCCCTGTTTTCTTCTGAGAAGAAAAATACCTTTTTTTTTTTTCCTATGCACTAATCTGCTGATCTTCCTCACCCTACATGCCTCCTATCAGAAGCACTGTCCAACTGTCAGACACCCAAGACCCAGGTGCCACCAGAGAGATCATAAAGAGCAGGGAGAGATGAGGTCTTGTTGGAGGAAGGTGAGAATGTCTTCACCAGCTTCTATCCATGGAGGCCAGCAGCAAAGTATCACACTTCACCTCTGCAGCCTCTCCTGCCTCAATTCTTCACACAACTTCAAAGTCAGTTTATCCAGATACCTCTGTAGCAATATAACTTATCAGATGTCATGTGAGAAGTACTTGGGAGTAACTCAGAGCTCAGTGGAACGGCTACCTGTTACACATGTAAGAGTAATGAGGCTGCAAGTAATGAGGCTTACTTTGAACACAGAGATAAAAAGCATGAGACCAAAAATAGAATATTGGTGTCACAAAGAAGGTAGTATAACAAATATATATAGTCATTAAAAAAACCCACATGAGTGTCTAAGTACTCTGCACTGCCATAAATAACCCTTAAGCAGTAACAGTGTACTTTAGGTGCTCAACTACATTTTTATTTCACTTTACAATACAGAAATGGACTAAGCCATTTCATCATCATGAATCACTGCTATGAGATGTGACTCCAGTAGATAACTGTGATAGAAAAACATTATGGGAGACTGTGAGAAAATCTAATTGAAAAGCCAAGCAAATTAGAAAGACTTTAGGGTACATTTTGGTCATTTATTAAATTATCCTACAGAAAGTCATCCAAACTCCAAGGAAAAATGCATAGCTAAAACTTCTCATTAATGTTGAGAATCCAAGGAACTTGGCTAGAAAATGAAATCAATATTGTAACCTTAACTGCAAAAGTCACAAAAGTATTCCCAATTTCTAATTCAGAAGATTGAAGAAGCATCTGAGATAAAAACCATGTAAGAGGAGCTGTTGATTTAGAAGCATTTGGGTTATGGCATTTCCTTTTTATTGCTATTATATTCTTCATTGGTAACAATTTAGGATGGTTTAATAGGATGGATGTATCATAACTGGAAAAAAATGTCAGTGCAGACATGATTCATGAGGTACTAAATACGTGCATGTTCTTTTGGTAAATTGATTAGATCATAAAGAATAATATTTAACCTACAATTTCTAATAAGAGCTGTTCAGTTTGAAAAATACTAGTGACTAATGAAATTATCCTGTTCGGCAACACTGGAGTAGGACAATTACATGTAATAGTTACTGGGCCAAATCTTGCATTAAGACATGCATTTTATTGTTAATTTCAATCAAAGGACATCTAGAGTCACCATCAAGGTAACAGAATGTTGTCATAGAATAAAGTTCATCACAGAATAACTGCTATTTATACACCAAAAATGTCGTTTCACACTTACATCTTTCTCTGGTGTATATTGGAGATGCATATGCTAGCACTGAATGCATTCACCTCACTACTCACACATGGATTACATTAAGTGTAGGCCTTATCAAAATATATTAGTAAAAACAAAAGACAAAGAACCTATAATGAGATTTTTTACAGTGACTTTATTGAACAAATAACAGCTATTTCCAAGAACCCAAAAAGCAAACCATTTTGTATGCTTCCTACTGTATTTGTCTTTTTGTCTGTACTTCTAAACATTCAGAAACTGAAATGCACAGGGACTGACGTCACATCCCTCCTCTGCCCAGAGTAGAAACTTTCTCATCTGCTACTCTGAATATTAGAAGATACTTATGAACAAGCTGTAAATTGGTCTAAAGCTATTCTAAGTACAGGAAAATAGATATAATCTCTGTTGCTTTATTTTTGTAGAGAGTGTAAATTTAACATCATTTTCATGGTTTTGGTGTCCTGTTTCATAGCTTTTTTCTCTTTCTATGCCTTTTCAATAAAATATGCATTTGAAAGCTTCTTCACCTAATTTTCTATACCTTGCACCTTTCAGGCTCTGAGGATAAGAAAATACTTTTCATCTTTATGAAAGTAATATTTATGTACCAGCAGTTTTTCTTGTAAAAGTGCCACTATGGAAACCAAGAGCAAATCTATTCCATTTGTTTTTATCATGGCAGAACTATTGATTTTTAACCAGTAGACATAATGCCTGTTCATTGAACACTCCCAACCTCTTCTTCTGCAGCGAAGAAGAAAAAGGAGAACAGAACTGTCAGCATCTCAGGCAGGTCTTCCTTGCTAATGCTATTGTTTGCTACCATGATGCCACTTTCACAGCAGCCAGTGAGCTAAGAGAAGCCATGGCTAAGAATTTTCTCCAGAAATCCACTCCCAAAAGTTACTTTCTGTAAAAAGTACCTCTCATTTTATGAATGTGAAGTTACAAAAGCTTACTGGCAGCATTAGACTACTACATACACATTATACTAGTTAAAAATACAGGAAATTCAGATAGAACCAAGAGGTGTGCATGACTGTGTATGTGTGTATATATATATGACTATGTGTAACTGAATATATATATCTATGAAAGCTATCTGTATGTGTGTGTATACATTCAATAAATATCTTGAAATATTAAAAAACACAAAGGCAGATGTAGCAGAAGTTACTAACAAGATAGAAATTGTTTTAAAACACACTTTAACATACAAAGATTTTGAGAACTCGAGTCAAAAACACAGAAATGCATTTAACAGATACTCATCAAGGTAAACCTTTGCAAGAGATGAATTTATGTGTTAGATGAAGACTACGAGTTTCTAAAGCATTAACCTTCAGAAGGAGCACCAGGAGTTGGAAAAAGTTCTGAACTCTGTCCAACACAGCCCACCAAAAAGCCAAGGTGACCTGTTACTGTTCTCAACTCCTGGACCACATTAACTACTTCCTCTTTTAGTTCCCTCACTTCAGAAATGAGAACATCCAGCTTTGATGATCCATGAGAAGAAGGCCCAAGAAGGAAAGAGCCATCAGGAAGAACCCCAATGGGGAAGGACTGTCCCATGGGTGGGGAGAAAGCAAAAGGGGACAAGTGTCCAGAAGAAGGATATCCAACAAAGGGGGTCGGGACATGAGAAGTTGAGGGTCCAGCAGCTGCTGGCCAATCAATGGGTGAAGGCAGTCCAGCTGTTTCAGTTTTAATGGTATGCTGACATCTTGACTCTTGACTGTTGGTAGAGTTGGGTGAGGTGTAAGAAAGTGAACATGATGAAGAAACTGTAAAATTAAAATTCACTTAATTGTATATTGACATTACTATTTCTGGACAGCTGACTACTACAGAAATCCACATGAATCTCTCCACTTTTACTATGACCAGTGTGCATTGGTGATAAGCTGTTGTATTTATTTACAATATATACATTTTTGTTTCGCTGTAACAGTAAAACAGATCCCAAGGAAAAATACTGAAATTGTCTGCAATTATGTGAATGCACTTTGTCAAGCTAGCTTTTAAAAGGGAAGCCATGGATGAACAACTGTGCTCTGTTCTTCTGATATTCCTGTTTCCTTACTAGTTAAGGAAAAACTATCTGATTTACTTACCAGTTAATAAATCAAGTTGTTCACCAGCAGGTCTTAGCCTATTATAATCTAAGTTTGTGGGTTTTTTCAACTGGACTAGTCACTTCTTTTTCCTATATTCTTAATAAATTCCTCTTTGAAATTGGAAGGATTTTTTTTCTACTGTGCAAAATGTTATCCACCTCAGAATTTCTAAAGCACATAGCAAATTTACTCATGCAGCATATTCCATTTCACAAAGTATTACTACACTACTGCAGGAACTCAAAATTTTATTTAATACAGAAACAGGTAAAGAATTCAGTAACAGCAGCCTGGAAAAAGACTGTAGGAGATATACAACAAAGTACTTTTTAGCTGTGGATGTATTTCCAGTTGGTAGAAATGTAATTAAGACATGATGCAGACTTCATGGAAGTTAATAAGACATTCAGTTGGAATAACTGAAGTACAAGAGAGAATAAATAACTTACACAAAATCTGACAGCAGACACAAAAAGTGAACTCCTAATTGTTGTGTTAGGGCTCTATTTAGAAGTAATGCAGCATTCTCACTTTTCACTTTCTTAGGCTCTGCGATTGTGCAGGATGGTTAGTTACTTCGCAGATGGAAGGTCTGGGACAAATCTTTACAGTTATAAACCTGCCTATTTTTTCTGTAGAAAGATCTCGCACCTGTTTCAAAAAGCCTTGCAAATAGTCATATTTAAGTATTTTTACATGGCAAAACTAAAGGAACCAATTACAGAATCTTCATATGATGACGGAATGTATGTAAACTCAAAGACAGCATTGTAGATCCACAGTTATTTATTTTAAGGTGTTTTTGAAACTGTTACAGATACTGTTTTTGTTATATATGTTTTGAAAATAGTCACAAACTTTTGCAAGTCTTTACCCAAAGGGTGGTGAGGCACTGGAACAGGTTGCCCAGAGAGGTTGTGGAGGCCCCATCCATGCCAGTGTTTAAGGCTAGGCTGGATGTGGCCCTGGATGACCTGGTCTAGTGCATGTGACGTCCCTCCCCATGGCAGAGGGTTGGAACTAGACATAATGGTTCTCACAGAAACGTGGTGGGATGCCTTGCATTACTGGGGTGCCTCTATGGATGGCTATAAACTCTTTAGGAAAG
>VWZX01005830.1:0-21994 GCA_013399015.1 Galbula dea
GTCTGCCCTACGGAAGTCAAGGATAGGAGTTTTACTTGTTGACTTGCCACCCATTTTTGTTTTTTGATCAGGTAATAGATTGTTAATCCTGTTCACTAATTAATTACTTGCTTTCATCATCTAACAGTGTTTTAACTGCATGCTTGAAGGAGGGGATATAAAATGGCTAATTAGTTCAGTGAGGCAGTCTGCCCTTCTGGTTTAGTAGTGAGGAGTTTACTCTCTTGTTTTGTTTTGCGATAATTGATGGAATTCCATTGAAATACTACATGTTACTTGCTGTGTAGTTCTTTTGGTGTGGAGGAAGGAAGTGGGGAGACAGTATAAGAGTGTCCTTAGTGAAAAGTTTTTGAGATGTCTTCATGTCTTCATTGACTGACTTAAATCCAAGTGATTACAAGTCTCATCACAGAGAAATTGTCTCTACTTCCTCTTTTAGCAAAATTCTTATCAACTATCATTTGCAGTTTCTGCATATTCAAATAATATTAGTGATTCCTAGTCAACCTGCTGTTTGTGTTTATAGGGACTGCAGAGTAGAAATACAGAGAAGGAACTCTGGAAAATTCAGCAACAAATCACTGAGAATATGAAACATGTAAAATGACAGTCAAAATGCTAACCAGATACTTGAACTTTCAGGAGGCTTACAAGTCTGAGGAATTAAATAATAAATGTTAGTAAAATAGACATTCTGAAGAAATTACAAATAAGAGAAGAGGGAAAAAAAAATAACCTGAAAAAATAGATCTACAGTGGATATAACTGTGGAATCTTGACTGGCTGGTGGTGGAGCGCTGAGAATGAAATTGTACTCATACTGTTTAACCCTACTGAATGGCAGCTACAAAGTAACAGAACTTTTGGTGGCACTTAGCATGATTTTAAATATCACCAGATCTACTAAAAGTTGTTGGTTTCTTTGTACTCCAAAACCCGACTCCTCACAAGAATTGTGAGAAGAAAACTAGGTGCCTAAGAGGGAAATTACAAAAGTCCTTTAAAAAGCCTGTGACTCAAGTGAAAGAAAAAGGGAAAGAGAAGTTCACATTGAAAGTATTTTCTAAATAAGTGGGAGAAAGAACCTGCCTTACACATGAGAAAGGAAAAAAGCAAACATGCTTATGTCAGAAGTAAACATGTAACAATATTATAGCTTCAAAAATATGAGTTTTAGCTAAGAGCAAGAAAGGTATTAATACTGTGAGACTCATAACCAGCACTACTACATTTACTTTGCTATTTGTAGCTTTATTAGTAATTTAATTTTTATTATAATTCATCCTTTTCAATCTTATTGATAATAGCTTGGCACTCAGTGTTTCATAAGATTTTAATAATAATCTGTTGAATATGGCAATGAAAACACTTCTCTATTTGATACAAACTGAGACAGAAAGGAACTAATTTGCCTGGAAAGATTAATGGTGGACTCGATAGTGTGTCCACCTGCACAGGGCCATTAACCAACCACTGACCCATTGTTCCTCCCTTGGCACTTGTGGGAAGCATGGCAGCTTAAATAGTGTAATTCTGAGACCCACTGATAGCTAATACTTAAAACCAACTGTTTTATGAAGCAAAGACTCGTGTGTGTTGGTGGTCTTTCAAAAGATCTGTTATTAATTTACATATATCATGGAAGTGGGATCACTATCTTTACCAACTTTCTCAAGTAGCAAAATGATTTTTGCATGCATGAAAATGATTCTTCAAAACCAATGAATGTGCATTAAATGCTCAGAGGATTCACTTCAAAACAATGCTACAGCTGCAATCCCAAACATTAAAGCCAATGTAGTTATTCTGGAATATTCATGTAAGACAAGCCATTTGTAAGCATATAAACTATTTAAGCTGAAAACAAATCCAGTAAATTTAGTTTTAAAAAACTTTGCCCATGATGTTCCTAATGTTATATATTTAATTCTGTTGCTTAAATTTGAAATAATGTATATTTTAATATGTAGTATTTTAATACATTGTGAAACAATGAAATGTAATATTCAAATAGTATGTTAAAAATATATTATTAGCATATACTATTATTGCAAGTGTATTCTGAAGAGAAGCCACGGTAGTATTTTCATCAGATATTACTACAGTTTGTCTCCTAATCTGAAAAAACATGCTTGAAATGAAGGGGGGGAAAGGAAGGCTTATTGATTTTCTGAGCTTCTCTTCCATCACTGAGCCAAAATTCCTTTTCCTGTAATACCAACTAGCTTTTTATATTTGATGAAAATGGAAAACCTAATGCAAAGAAAAGATGGGCAGAGGGAAGGTGGAGCCAGTTCTCTGGTTTCTCACTGTCTTTCATAATTACAGAAACATGTTTCAGGGTGCTTCTTCAAATTCTGTTTCATTTTGTGTAAAGTCTGATTTGTTAATCTGCAGCTTTATTTCAGTGATCTCAGAGGGAAGTTGTGGTGCATTGATCTTGGCTGGCTTCCTGATGCCCACCCAACTGCTCTCTCACTCCCCCTTCTCAACAGGACAAGGGGAAGAAAGGACAGAAAAGCTTACGGGTCAATGTAAAGACAGGAAAATTGCTCAGCAGTTATGATCAGAGCAAAACACACTTAACTTGGGGAACATTAATTTAATTTATTTCCAATTAAAATAGAGTTGGATAGTGAGAAATAAAGACAAAAATGGAAATATCTTTCCCTCACCCCTTCCTTCTTTTGAGGCTTACCTTTACTTCTTTGTTCCCAGCTCCTCCCCACCAAAGGGTGTAAGGGGATGGGGAATGTGGTTTTCGTTCTGTCCGTAACAGCTGCTCTCTGCAGCTCCTTCCTTCTCACACTGTTTCTCTGTTCCAATGTGAGTCCTTCGCAGGAGATACAGCCTTTTACAAAGTGCCCCAGCATGGCTCCTTCCAAGGGCTACAGGAGAATCTCTACTGGAGCACCTCCAGCATCTCCAGAACCTCCTCCTCTCACTTGTTCACCGATCTTGTTGTTCACAGGATAACTTCTCACACTTTTTTTCTTTCCTTCCTCACTCTTCTTTTCCACAACTGCTGTGCAGCGTTTTTTATCCTTTCCTAAATATGTTTTTCGAAAGGCAACAGCATCTTGGCTGAGGGACTTAACCATTTTAGATGGCTTCAAGTACTTTTGAATGTGTAAGAATAAGAGTATTTATTTCTTGTTCCAACTTAGAGACTTGGCTGCAAGGAATTGCTTGGTAGGTGAAAGCAACATTTTGAAAATAAGTGATTTTGGAATGTCTCGGCAAGAGGATGATGGCGTGTACTCATCATCAGGCCTAAAGCAGATTCCTATCAAGTGGACTGCACCAGAAGCTCTCAACTATGGTAAGGACACACCTATATCTTCTTGGGGGAAGGAAAACAAAAAAGTTCACAGTAGCATAAGGAGCACCTTGGACTACACTGTGAGCAATATTCAAGTATATAAGCATATTCCTAGTTCCTATTTCAAATCCATAATATTTAAAATAATTTTAATATTTCAGTCTTAATTTATGTATAAAATACTGATTTGCCTTAAAAAAAGGCAGTAACATCAATACTGCTGTTCTGCAGCAATACAATAATGCTTTGGTTATATTGCTGACACATTTTAGTAGACTGTGTAGTCAGTCATCTAAATCATGACTGTCAGCAAAACAAATGGCAAATTCTGCATATTCATGGCAGTGATTGTTCTAGCACCTTTGAAAACCCTAGAAAGTGTTAACATACTGGAACACTCTCTTAGATACATCATTGCATTGGAGAAAAATAGTCACTGATTTATATTTTTTTAACTATAGCTTTTCTTTACCTGCATCTTTGTATATTGATAAGCTGTTATCTTGGGGGAAAAAAAATCAGTTCTTTCTCCTGAGGGAAGCTGTCTGTGCTATGTGGGTGATAATTCCGGAACAGAAACAGAAGCTGCTGTAATTAGCTTTTTACCTTCGACAGAACTAGAAAGTAAGGTCTTCTAAGTAAAGTGGTCTGTGAAGAAGCAGCATAGTGGAAGAATGATGCCGTGTTTTGGATGTAGATTCTCAAACAGTTCTTTAGTTGAGTGCGTAGAAAAAAGATGTTTTATATTATTAATTTGAAGTGTCGATAAATATTTTTGCCATCTATCAAATCTTTTATTTTTAAATCATGCACTGGAAATGATAAGTTTGTGACTTGTGACTGATAGCGCTTCCTCTCATTAGCACTTTTGTATGAGTTAATGCAATAACACAGTAGAGCAGAGTTTCCTTTTTGAAGGCTAATAATAAATGTAGTTACAGTAATTGATCCTGTATTATCCATTACTCTAAGACGTATTTGTGTTGCTAGAATTCACTGGGGAACACATTTTTCTATTTTGGTTGTTTTTCCAATACAAAAGGTGGTTTGAATTTTTATTTTTGTTATTTCAGAAATGCATACAGTTTGTTTAACATATAATGGAAACCTAGCCTTCTTAGCTGCCTGCAGCCCATTGGACTACATTAAGCAGGAAACAGGCTCATGTGAAAACATCTTCAATATGTAATTTTGAGTCTTTTTTCTGCATAGTACAGGAGAGGAGAGGATAGCTGATTAATATCTACTTATTTTGTGTTTTCTAAAATGCATACATACTTAAGCAGCTTTACGAGATTTCCTGTAGTGTTTGGAAAATAAGCTGTCTCAAAGATTTTTTAATGTGTTCCACAGTCTAATACTCGATTTTAAAAATGTTGTAGAAAGGTTCTCTGTGGTTTTGAAGGATCATTTTTCCCTCTGCCTTTTGAAAGAGGTGAATAAAAATAGTTGGTTTGCATTTTACCACTTACCATTCTACTAATATGGTCATAAGTATTGAATCAATTTGTGTAGATAAGGCTGAAGGTAATTAAGGATATCAGAGTGAAATAGTCTGTGATATTCCAAAACTAGTTGGCAACCACTGTCTCTTATCAGCAATTAATGGCAAGATTTAAAGTTTGGAAGGAAATGAGGGAGAGGGTCATTTGACCATTGCATGAATGATGCAGTGCTTAAGAAACTACATTAAAGTTCATTTTTTAGTCAGTTCTGGATTTACTGTGTATGGCAAATTAATAGCAGTCAGAGAAAGATTTTAAGTGAGAAAAACATGAAAGTTGAAAAAAGATAATTAACTGTGCAGAATTTGTACTTTCTTTGAAAAAAAATCACCTATCTTGTATCTACTGAATGATTTCAATGAAAAGTGTTTCAATGAAAACTGAATGCCAAACTCTGAACACAACTGATACATAGACAAGAAACTAATCTTACTATAAAAAGCATAGTAAATGTCCATAACTGCCATCTATGAGGCACACAAGCTAATGTACTGCAGCTGTAAATGATACTTAGTTTAACAGTAAACTGAACTTCCTGACGTCAGAACAGTTGTCTAATCCCCAACTGTCACTATAATTTACATTTATTTTCCTTTTTCCTAGTCAGAAGTATCTTAGTTTGATTTGTGTAATGATTAGAGTTGAACAAACAGTACATTCCCAAGCATGTGCATATTTTAAAGACATATCTATACAATGAAACAAAGGAAACAAAGGTCATGAGACATGTTGAAAGTAATGTTAAAAATGGATTTTTAAGGTAACATTTTCACAGGTCCTGCTGCAAAGAGCTATAAGCCTTAATTTTCTGCTATGAATCTGTCCTTCTTAACGTGAGTCTGTCGGGGACAATAGGAATATCTGCCCCAAGATGTCGTTTTCTCTCATAATATAAAGCTTTCATTACCCAAAGAGGTTTGGAATCCAGTTACCTATCAGTTATCTATTTTGCTGTCTCTGAGACATAGTTAAAGATAATGGAACCAGCCATATTTGTCTTTAACTAATTGGGTGCGTTCGTTCTTCAGGGTCCAGACTGAACAAGTTGAAGCAACTGTACTTTCAATTTCAGAAGACAGTTTTAAAGCAAGAAAACCAGGCCCTCTTTGCAGTTACTCACTAAGGTGGCAGTAGCTCCTCTCAGAATACTCTTTGCCATGTTGCCATGTTATATTAGGGAACTGGGAGAGATTTTTCTTTGTTTTTTAAAGAATCTTTTGAAATTATACAAGCGGTGTGGCGTGGTCAGAGAAGCAAACTTCTGGACCTCTCAACGCACGGCAGTTAAAGGAGAGACTGGATTGGAAGTTAAAAACTAAAAACTGTTTTACTGATAACAGCAAATATAAATGAAACGAATATAAACATATACAGGACCCAAATACCAAAACCCGCTTCCCCTCTATACAAGTAATTATGTCAGGACCGAGGTTGCAGACTGCTCCGTGCNAAAAACCCTGAATTTTTTCTGCCCTTTTATATTAAAAGGAAATAAAATACTTTTGTACATTAAGAAGGAAATAAATTCTTAACTTGCATGAAAAATAAGTGACATGATGAAGTCTGTCAAATTGTAGAACTTTAGGTTAGCTTATGTTATTAACAGCTATACAAATTATTTATAATTTGAAATACAGGAGACTATTATATCTGCAGAGTATATTATTAGTAGCTACAGCTTTGTTATGCTTAATTTTTGCTAATGTAACACTGTACAGATAATTTGAGGCCGTAATTATCTGAAACATTAATTTCACTAGATAGATTAAATATAAATAAATTTAATCTATATATTTATATTTAATCTATATATAATCTATATATTAATTTCTCTATATATTAAGGTGAGGGTTTTCTCTCCTTTTCTTAGGGAGATACACGTCTGAGAGTGATGTATGGAGCTTTGGAATCCTCTTGTGGGAGACCTTCAGTTTAGGAGTATGTCCATACCCTGGAATGACCAACCAACAAGCACGAGAACAAGTCGAAAAAGGTATTTATTCATAAGGGATAAAAGAAATACTATATAGATCCATAAGGATGTAGTAAGTACAGTCAAAAATACTTAAGTAACATATAAGTTATCCAGCATCTTTGGCAAAAAAATTATGTAAGATTTTCATTTACTGAATCTAGTGTTCTGGAAGGAGTACTGTGACATGTAGGCTTCTTGAATAAAGGAATGCTCTGATCACTGACTTTGAAGATAGAAGACTTATAGCACGCAGACTTTTGTTGTTGCAGATCTAAAAGGTGAGGTGGAGAGGAGAGATTCACTGCTGTGCAAAGCTGAAGCTTGACTAGCATGAACTGTTTAAGACTATGCTAACACAGGTATAAATATTCTAAACTGCTGAAAGAAAAACATCTGTATCATTTCATCTTCTCAGTTAAAGCATTTCAGACAAAAATTTAACAGTCAGGGTGGAGAATGGTAAGCTAGTTGGATGTTGAAAGCCACATTTCTTTTTTATAAAATAATGAAAAGGCTTTTATTTAAAATAGCAAATAACTGTGAGAAGGATCCCTGGAAGCATTTAAGACAAGGCTGGATGGAGCTCTGGGCAACCTGATCTAGTGGAAGATGTCCCTGCCAGGCAGGGGGATTGGAACTAAATGATCTTTAAGGTCCCTTCCAACTGACAATTCTAAGATTCTGTGATTTCAGGACTTTGATTTATTTTTTTCATCTTCAGTGACATTTCAGAACTGTTCTTCCTCTATGTGGTACTACTGTGCTATTCATCAACAGATTCTGAGCTAGCAGAACTGCTAAATGATTTTACAAAACCCTGAACAACTAGTTTGCCGATTTACACAGATTGCCAGTGTTTATAGCAAGCACTGTAGATGTCCCAGAGAGTTTCTCCTTAGAAGGCTAAATCAAAAAATGCAATGTTTTCCAGAGCAGAGAAGTGATTTAAAAAGAAATCTTACCACTTAAGTACTGAGATTATAGTTTATTCCACTGAGAATAATATCCTGAAATTGACAAAAATCCGAGATCTAGAAGTATTTTCATGTGTTTTCAGCTGTTTATACTGTCAGAAAAATAACTCTGTTGGTCCATCAGCAATTCTTTTTAATTTTTATTTAATGGAATTTTCATTTATTTTATTATGTGTTCTTGGGTTTCAGTATGTAATAGCTCTTCTGTTAGGAGGGTGTCGTGGTTGGAGGGGCTTTCCCTGACCCTAACCCACGGCAGTTAAAGAGAGGTTTCTGGATTGGAAGGTAACAAAACTAAAACTACTTTAATAATAGTAACAATAATAAATGAAACATATATAAACATATACAGGACCCAAATACCGAACCATCCCGGTGCCAGCTATCAGTTTCTCTCCATCCCGGTATTAGCTCACGTGTGCAGCTCCCAGCACGAGCCCACAGCACAGACACACCATTCCCCCTCAGTTCAAGCAGTCCCCGGTAGCAGCTTCACGTGTGTCCCAGCTAGCCCTCAGCACAGCAGATTTGCATGGCACAGGTCCCAGCGGAGAGAGACTCTCAGCACACTCTCCTCGTGGTCTCAGCACACTCCCAGCTCAGCACTACTTCCCAGCACCCCCACCTAGGGTCCCAAAAACCTGTGGTTTCCACTTTCCCCTGGGATTCAGGAATTTCAGGTTTCTTAAAGGGGCAGTTCCATTTACCAGGCAGCTTTGGCAAGGTGGGGGTAGAGAAAGCCGATGCTGAGATACCACATATATGGGATGGAATACCCTTTAGAAAATAAAGTCACTGAACAGAGTTAATTCTGTTCTAACCCAAACCATAACAGAGGGTCAACTAAGACACTACACGTTCTCTTCCTGATCTCACGTATTTCAGTTACACAAAGAGTAATAGCCTTTGGTGAATTTAATTACTTGAATACTTACTTTAAACCTCGATAATTTCAATTCTAAATAGCTACAGAGAATCACTTCACTTTAACGACAAAAGCTAATTACTGCTCTCACTGTCCTGGAGAACTAGTTTCTAGGGGAAACTTTGTGAAGGAAAGGATTTTAGGTAGTTTCATGTTACCTTTTCTGTAAGAGTCTTAGAGCCCAGCTGTTCTCCTTTGAAATTACAGAATCACAGAATGTTAAGAGTTGGAAGGGACCTTGAAAGATCATCTAGTCCAACCCACCTGCCACAGGAGCATTCCCTAGACCAGGTCACACAGAAACGCGTCCAGACAGGTTTTGAATACCTCCATAGAAGGAGACTCCACAACCTCTCTGGGCAGTCTGTTCCAGTGCTCTGGCACCTGAACTGGGAACAAATTTCTACATGCATTCACACGGAACCTCCTATGCTTCAGCTTACAACCATTGCCCCTTATCTTGTTGCTGAGCCTCACTGAGAAGAGCCTGACCCCATCCTCCCGACACCCAGTCTTCACATATTTAAAAGCATAGATGAGGTCACCCCTTAGTCTCCTCTTCTCCAAGCTAAAGAGACCCAGCTCCCTCAGCCATTCCTCATCAGGAAGATGTTCCAGCCCCTTCATCATCTCTGTGGCTCTGTGCTGGACTTTTTCCAGCAGCTCCCTATCCTTCTTCAACTGAGGGGCCCAGAACTGGACACAATATTCCAGATGCAGCCTCACCAGGGTAGAGTAAAGGGGGAGAAGAACCTCTCTCCAGCTACTAACCACACCCCTTCTAATACAGCCCAGAATCCCATTGGCCCTCCTGGTTTCATCCTCCTGGTATCATCCTGATTGCTTCTTATGACTTCCTTGTCCTTCATGTACATGAAAATAGTTTCTAGAATTAGGTACTTCATTGTCTTCCCAAGGATCAATGTGAGGCTGAGCAGCCTGTAGTGCCCTAGGGTCCTGTTTCTTGAACATAAGAATGATATTTGCTTTACTGAAGTCTTCAGGGACTTCTCCCAGTCCCCATGATAGGTGGAAGATTATTGAAACTGGTCTTGCAGTAACATGAGCCAACTTCCTCCTCACTCATGGGTGCAACCCTTCGGGGCCCATGGACTTGTGGAAGTCCATTTTGCTTAAGTATTCCCTGACCAGATCCTCCTTCACCAAGCATAGGTCTTCCTTGCTCCAGGCTTTCCCCCTGGTCTCTGGGGCCTGGGGTTCCTCAAGGCCACTCTTGCTATTAAAGACTGAGTTGAAGAAGGCATTCATCCTGTCCCATCACCCCAGGCCCTTTGCTTATTCCTCCTGTTAATCAGTCCTTCACAGCGTTGCTGGTGACTCTCTCCCTCCCTCTTTATTCCTAGCTGAAAGCTCCTCCTTAAAAGATCACCTGTGGCGTATTGAGGCACCGACTCCGATGTGAGATTGAAGACATTTTATTAGAACAAAATCAGGGTTTATATGCTCTACCAAATAGGTGATGCAATCACAAAACAATCAAGCAGTTACAGACTGGCTCCAGGCTGCATCTTTACACCCTATTTCTACTTCCTTATCTCTTCAGGCCATACTTAGCATTCACAGGTCACTCTGAGGTTCCTGATACATCCTTGTGAATGCCAGACTGTTCTTACTTCAAAGATATTTCTCCCATGGTCTCATATCGATAAACAGAATGTTATCTTTGTCCTAGGGTTTTCTTCTCCATCTCCACAGTCAACAATTCCTTTCTCAAACATAGCTTTGCTCCACTTAGTGAAGTGGATCTCTGTCTTGCTCCAGACTTGCCTCCTGGTCTGTGGGTCCTGGGATTACACACAATCACTCTGGAAACCATCTAGTCCAACCTGCCCCTCTGAGAGCAGGTTGGCCTAGAGCATGTTGCATAGGATGGCATCCAGGCAGGTTTTGAATGTCTCCAGATATTCCTGAAGGCCAGTCTCACTGTGTAAAACTGAGGCAAAAAAGGCATTCATTATCACAACCTTTTCTGTGTCATGTGTCAGCCAGCTTTACCTCATTCAGGATTAGGCCCATATTTTCCCTAGCCTACCTTTTGTCAGCTGTGTAATTAGTGAAGTCCTTGTTGTCTTTGACATCCCTTGCCAGATTCATTCCCATTTGGGTTTTGGTGGTCCTAACTTCATCCCTGAATGATCAGATGATATTTCTGTATTCCTCCTGCATTACCTCTTTTGTGTTTTAATTTGTCCAGCAGTTCCTTGTTCATCCATGCAATCCTACTGGCATTTTTGCCCAACTCCCTCCTCATTGAGAGACTGTCTTCACTGATGAGAGTACATGTCTTTGGTCCTGAGTATGGACAATATGCTGGAACGGCCATTTACCCGTGGCTTCTGAATTATTAGCTGTTAATTTATTTAACTGATTGTTCGTTCTGCTCGTCACCAAGTCAGAGACCTCCTTCAGCTGATGGCACCAGAGAGGTGTGGTAGGCTACTACCTATCTAAGCAAACCAGAAGACTAAGAGAGTTAAGATAATGGGAAAATACAACAGTCAAGAAAACAGGAGGGAGGAAAAATGAATGGATAGAGTGCAAGTGGTAAATGAACTTCTTAAGGAGAGAAACAAAAGGGAAAGAGGCATGAGAATAAAACTTGATCCATTTTGAAAAAGAACAAAGACACTTGCTCCCATCTTAATGTTTATTATTAATTTCTTTGGTGGGAAGTGGAGGCAGGGGGGAGAAAAAGGAGTGGGAACACATTTAAAACCGAGAAGGTAAGTAGTTCCTACGATATAGGAAATAAACTATGCAAGGAACGACCCTTAAGAATGAGAAGTATACTGACAATTTACCATGCCCAACTTAAATTTTATTGGTACTTGATCTTTGATAAGCTTAATAATTATCTATCTTGTATAGGTTACACATTGAAGAATTTCCTCATATTACCTTGAAGATCTTTTTTAATGCAATAATCTTTGCTTGTTTCTTTTTAGATTTGTTAATATGTATCAGTTTCAATGCTAAAAATTCCCTCCACCCCCACCTTTTTTTTTGTCTACCAGGCTACCGAATGTCAGCACCACAAAAATGTCCAGAAGAAATATATAAAATAATGCAGAGGTGCTGGGACTACAAACCAGAAAACCGACCAAAATTCAGTGAGATTCAGAAAGAGCTAGCTTCAATCAAAAAGAAAGTGACATAGTGATAAACAAGTGCCAAATTCCATATATGGGACTTTATTTTCCAGTGAAGAAATTTTTTCCTCTCAAACACTATACATTTATACAATGTTTTTTGCAATGTTCTTCTAAGATTACTTTGAAATTAACTGGTTTTGGATATACATGTGTACCATCTTGAACAATGTCTACCCCTGCGTTAAAGACGTGTTGCAAAATACTATATATCCACTCACAGCAGTATTGTCATTTAGGTTACATGGAAATAGAAAAGCACATGCTATAAATTTAATGGACTGTGGCTTCTATCTGTTTTACAGCAAGTGACGGCTAGGGACATTTTTCACAGGTTTTCTACTTTATGCTCTGTTTTCACTCTGCTCTCTCTGTCCTGTATATCAACACCAGCAGCACTCTCATGTAGTGAGTGTCATACAGGTTAGCCTTAAAACTGAAGACAGTTTTGACTAGTACTTAAACTACAAAGTTTTATATTTTTAAAATTCTTTCTGTAACTGCTATTTTTAAGTGTTACTTTGTTTAATAGATGAAGGTCAGTTAGATTCTGGATGCGAATGTGCTTACTGAACAGTGAAATCCAGAATTTTCTTTTGTAGAAAACTGAGTTACTTGTGCATTTCTTACCATCCTGTAGTAAATACTTCTTACTTGTGATCTGATTTATTTAAGCCACACCTTCGTACAAAGCCATCAGAATTCAGTAATATGTCTCCTTTACAAATGACCTACGTTTGTTTAAGAAACAAAAAACCCTAAATGAAGTCTTGACTACACGTGTTAAGAAATACTAGAAAACGCCTGCCTTCCAAAGAATATGTAAAATCAGTAGACCAACAGGAAGAGGTTTGCTAATGATAGCAGCAATTAACAAGTAGCAGTGATCTTAGAGGAGTTAAAGAATGTGAATTGCTATATTTGCTTTTGATCCTGTTTTTTACTAAAAACGGTAATAATTCTCAGAATGCAGCTGGAGCCTGCAAAAGTTTATGCTAAGCAAAATAATATTCCATGCATAGTGTCCAAATAAAATTACTAGTTCTGAATGGTATAAAGAAATTGTACAAGAAACCAAAATAAAGAAGTATGTTTAAAACCTTTGACAGGCTTGGCAAGGCAGACAAAAAAAACAAACCATCTAACTTTTTTAAATCATTGCAATCAGATTTCAAAAGACTAGGGACTGGTGAGTTTTAGATGTCACCAGAAATAAAAACCTTGTATATATACAAAAAATTCCACCATTAAAAACTTACTGATGGGGAGGGAGAAAAGGCATCATTTGTTACTCTGGCTTTGGGTCCTCTTTGCAGCTGGAATTATTTTCTGGGACCCTACATAGAAATCGAAAGAAGTTATAGTATCCTTGTATGAGTTCCAGAGTTCAGATGCTTAAATTATTCTAAGAAATAACTGAAATTTTCAGATCAGGGGATACCAGTTGCTGCTAATGCAACTAAGAGAGAGGGACTGTAAGTAATACAGCATCTGGAATGTTAATTAGCCCTATATTTTGTTGTTACAGTGCGATTGAGATGTAGTGAAGTCAGCAGCTACATTACATTTTTATTTCTGTTAAGGTGACTTTGCTGTTGTCCGCAACATTTTTGCACTCTCAAGTGTATTTATAATAGTACTGAGTGGTAATGTTTAAGGGCTATGTGTGACTCAAATACGTGTAGACTAGAAGTGTTTGTCTATTGCATTGGAGTTAGTGTCCAAATAAAATAATGAATGATTAAGCTGGACCACATCACCTGCATTTGAGGTGAAACTGTCACCATCCAAGTATAAGGAATAGCAAGTGCTTCTTGCATTTCTTAAGTGATCTTTTTTTTCTTGGAGTTAAGCAAGCATATACATACTCATGGTGTAAATTTAGACTTACTTATAAGCATACTGATTATATTTACTCAGTTCTGTAGTTCCAGGTAGCCCAAAGAGATTTTTCAAGAGCAATGGGAAACATTTTGTTAGTTTGTATGCTTTTAAGTACTACACAAAGCTTGTGCCTTTATTTGCTAGTGTGCTAATGCAAATGCAAGTGTACTGAGATTTAAGGGATATTCCATAATCATATGGAAAAATCCGAGATTCGTCACTTATGCATCACTGAAGTCTGCAAGTAGGGATAATGATGTCTCCTCTGTCAGCATTCATAGTTTCTCTGGGGGATCAATATTATTGTTTTATGAAAGAGATGAAGTTGTTTTTTTCTGTGCTATATGCCTTCTTAACAGCAGATAAAGACTATTTTAATTTTATGAAACAAAATACTGTTTTATTTGTCTTAAATTAACCATTCACTATGCAGACTCTCACTTAAAGATAAAATTGTACTTATGTTTTATTCTGAAATAGTTAACATATCACTCTTCCATTTAAATTGAAAGGCTTTTTAAAGTACAAGATTTCTACAGCTAGTGGAGTTTCCATCTCTGGAAACATTCAAAACCCTCCTGGTCACCATGACTCAAAACTTTGCTTCAGCAAACTGTAATCTTGTGGAGTCAGCATCCCACCAAGGCATTCTGTTTGAAGTTTACATTTTCGTCAGTTTCTAATGAAACTAATGAGTTAGTTTTTCATTTACCAAGGATAGTTATAAGGTGTTCCTTCTTAACAAAAATCTGACTTTTTGCAGAGTTGCCTACTATTTTTATGAGAATTTGTTACTGGAATATCCGTCACCAGAAAGCTATCAGTAAGAACTGCAGTTTGTAAAGTAAGCCTAATCTTACTGATGAGAAACAGAAAAACAGTTAAGGAACCTTTACGTTATTCATACTTAAAAATTTTTTATCTGTATCTTTAAGCACCTGCTATTCAAATTGTACAAGCACATCACTAAAACTGACTATGAAATTATCTATTTGTTACTTCTTATAAGTATTTTATTATCCCTTTTGCACTGATTGTACTGATACTAAAAAAAGTACTTTCCTGAGGTTACAGGGCAACAAACTTAAAGAAACATTTAAAAATGTATCACCTCTTCCCAGAATTTTTGTAGAGGTACTGCTGCACAAATATTAACAATAATGATTAACTGCTGGCCCTGTTTTCATTATTCTTGCTATCATATCCTCTAAATGGCAGTGCCACTAATGCACTTGAAACAGTGTGATATTTGAAGAGATGAGTTAGTGTAATCAAAAATGATATTCAGGACCAGTAGTTCTGAAATAAAAAGAAAGAGGCTAATTGAAAGATCTACTTTCTGTAACAGCTGTCCTGTTTGTTTGTTATGCCAGCACACTGGATTTGTAACATTTTTATGATTGAGCGTAAAGTAGATTGCGATTATGAGTTTACTGATTAATTTTCTTCACGAAGCATAAAAGAGCATGTGATATTGTTGGAAGCATTCTTGCTAGGTAAGTCAGCATATATGCTGGGAAGAATACTGAGAAAAGAATACCACTCCTGCCAACCAAGGTGCACATTTTTTTTCTTCTTAGAATCATACTCAAGCAGTCTTTCACTTTCAGGAGCACAAGACTTTAATTAGTAATTTGAAAGTAAAGGGCAAGTCCGGTATTCCTGAAGTTCTAAACAACCATGAGGTTTTAAGAGTGATCTGGTAAATTTGGAACATCAGCTCTATTAAAAATGTTTTCTTCCACTTTCCTTGTGAGAATTACTGTAAAGAAGGGAGTCCTTTACCAATCATCATTAACAACTTACATGAAAAATTCATAACCTCAGAAACCTATCTTTAAGACTAACTTCAGCAAAGAATATTTAATATTTTTTGGTAATCTTGTACCAGGATAGACTTCCTTTCTAAAAAAAACCTAAAATAGAAAAAGAAGGGAAAAAAAAAAAAGAAAAAAAAGCAGCTTAAAAACCTGAAAGCTTGAAGTTGAAACAGAAGGCTCTCTCACTTGTCACATTCATACCAATCTTTCAAGTATTGCCACAGTTTCTTTCCTGAACCTGATAATGCACCTGTGATTTCCAGCCCTTGCATGCTTCTCAGCCGTGTATGTTAGTGCATTATTAACACCCAACTTTACTTTCAGGCCATGAAAGAAGGGAAAACTCTCTCATTGAGATGACAAGAGTCATTGTGTTCATTTTGATAAGCACCACATAGAAGAGGAGCTGGAAGCTAGGCATTGTCTTTAAATCAGCAGTTGCACAGTTTTGACTCTAGAAGCTAACTTGGTTTTGGTTCTGTCAAATAATCAAAAGCAATTTCTGTATTTCTGCCTTACTACTAATCTGTAAAATAAGAAGGCTCAAAGATAAATTTACTGTTCTCTCCAGAGGAATGCTAACTCTACCAGTTAAGTTACTCTTACATCATTGTTATGTCCCTCTGTGTCTTTGACATAATTCTAATGGGAAGATAAGTCCAAGTATAGAATTTAGATGTTAACGCTAAACTGTCTCCTTTTCAGGAAGTTGCACATTATTAGCTGTTTTGGAAAGCCATCAGATGTCATCTAGGCAGGACTTCTGTTAGAATTTTAAGATGGTTTAGGGGGAGCAGTTGTGACAGAAGGGACTTTAGATTGCTAGCTACATTGATTGTTATTTTACAGCTATTTCATATTATAGCTATGGCAGAGTTGTTCATTTCTTGATGTCAGATTGCATATGCCATCTCTAAATTAAAAACTGTTAGCCATACTTAAAAAAAATGGATCAATAAAGTCCTTAAATAGAGTTGACTGAGATCATAAGGAGAAAACATAGGAGAGCCATGAACTACATTCTTTATTCCTCTATCCCCTCAGAATTGAATGTTTTGTAAATAAGCTTACAATAACTGGCTTTGTGTTTATAAATAAATATGACCTGTGAAACAAGTATGATAGCCTAGGACTCACATTGCTACTGGCAAAGAAGGCTTGGAAAAAAGTGTTCTCAAATGTCTACTATTTGGAACTGTCATCTAGTTTTAGAACTACAAATGTTTATAGATAAGCACATAATTTTTGTGAGTATGGTAAGAGAGACAATGCATGCTTTTTTATTGACAGCCTTCATCAATTAAAGGCAGTTATGCTTTTTAAAAGAAAAATCATATTGATCATCAGTTCCTTCTAGAATACACATGCTGGAAGTGTGAGCCAGCAGTTTCCACCACCGAAAAAAATCTACACTACTGTCTTTATAGTCACCTCCTTCTTTCTCATTTTTTAAAAAATTCTGTAACTATTAAATGCAGTCATAATAGAAAATCCTTGGATTTGTGATATGTAAACTACTTCACTCTGAACTTTTGCTTTAGTTATTAAAGAATCTGTCTACTCTTTTAAAAAAAGCTGCAATCACCATACAGTTCCAGCTGAGCTCTGCTGTAATAATCTATCCTGTTGCATTTCCAAATGTTTCCTAATTCTGATGACTTCAAGTTCTACAGATGGTGCCCATCACTTAAAGTTACTTTTAAAAAAGTAACTTTCAAAAAAGTTACTCTTGTGACAAAAAAAGTTGAAGTATAGCACTTCTTTTATTGGACTCAAAAATATTGTAGTAATGTTATAAATTGATACCTGCAGTAGTGGGTTTGTATGAAATTTGAAGTAACTGTGAACCAATATCACAGAATCACAGAATGTTAGGAGCTGGAAGGGACCTCCAAAGATCATCTAGTCCAACTCTGCCACAGCAGGAGTCCCTAGACCAGGTCACACAGAAGTGCGCCCAGTCCGGTTTTGAATATCTCCAGAGAAGGAGCCTCCACAACCTCTCTGGGCAGTCTGTTCCAGTGCTCTGACACCTGAACTGGGAAAAAAAAAATTTCTTGTATTCACTCAGAACCTCGTGTGCTTCAGCTTACAACCATTGCCCCCTGTATTGTCACTAGGCCTCGCTGAGAAGAGCCTGACCCCATCCTCCTGACACACACCCTTCACATACTTAAAAGCATAGATTAGTTCACCCCTTCGTCTCCTCTTCTCCAAGCTGAAGAGACCTAGCTCCCTCAGCCTTTCCTCATCAGGAAGATGTTCCACCCCCTTCATCATCTCTGTGGCTCTGTGCTGGACTTTTTCCAGCAGTTCCCTATCCTTCTTCAGCTGAGGGGCCTAGAACAGGGCACAATATTCCAGATGTGGCCTCATCAGGGTAGAGTAAAGGGGGAGAAGAACCTTGTTTAAATCAAATTTTTTATCAAGTTACTAACCCTAAATGAATTGTCTATATTGTAAGGGACATAAAAAAAAATATTCCAGGCTGCCTAGTTTACAATACAGAGTATGCTGCTCTTAGTGAGGAACAATATCAAGCTAAATATGCTACTTGAAAAAGGAATGATTTTGCTCTCAGACTAGATCCAAGCAATACCTTTAAAATTAACATCATGACTTAATGCCAGCTAAGCCTCATTGTAAAATTCCTTGTTCTTAACAGACCTCTCAGTGTAGTGTTGATTTTCATTATTGTCATCCGTTTTGTTTTTAGAAATTTGACTTCTGTATATCATGTAACATCTGCTTACACTGGTAATAATACCTTCATCACCACTGTGAGGTGCTGAGACTTGCAACTTCAAAAGATAAGCAATTCCAAGTCAGTAGAAATCTACAGGAAGCTAGGTGTTTGAGTTGATATGGCTTAATGCATTTTAAATATTACTGAAGTAATTGTTTCAATTAAAATCTATTATGCAGTTTGAACAGCAGTATTCCTTGCACAGAATGCCTCTGCAGTAGTGTTTGTATTTGACTTGAACTCAACAGGAAGGTAGAACTATTCCTTCCTTGTTCTACCTTATCAGGGAAGGGAACTGATAATTTCAGGTAGCCAATACAGGTGCTGTCAGCGATTCTTTTACATATTATGGATGCAGCCAGGATGCCATAGAGAAGGTCCTGCAGTCTGCATGGCTTCTGTTTGTACTACACCTGCACTTGCTACAAGTCTGTGGTTCTGTGAAGTCACTAATAAATCCACCAGAGACTGGAAGTTCCCTATATCTCTTGAGTGTGGCTAACTCAAATCACCTGAAGTTGTAGTGTATAAGGACAAATATTGACATTTTGCCCTTTGTCATGAAATGCAGAAATGCAATATACAATGGAGAGTATGCATGATTTTCCTGTCACATCATGCTTGGTCATGTCACAGGTTCAAAGTCAAAGTCAATTGATGGAACAACTAGAAGAAACATAAGTGTTTCCACTATTAATTTTATCATTACATGTAAGTGACAAATTAACTAGTGTTTTCCACCAAGTTTCCCACCCAGTTTTCACTAAAACACTAAAAACATTTAATAGGGAAAAATTCATGATACAGGCTTGTCACAAATGACACAACAGGAAGACAGACTCTTATAAACAAATTTTGAGGACTGAGCGCCAGCAATAAATACCTATCTTGTCCCTTGTGTTAAAGAAGTATGTAGTTGTATGCATGTTCAAATGACTTTAAGAGGTGAAATTGACTAAGATTGGTAGGACTGCTGGTTTTTCAATTGCATTTGTTAATTTTCCTTTGTATAATTGTAAGCAGCTGGAGATAAAGGAGGGATGTTGGGGATATAGGGAGGGTTGGTTCACTGATCTGCTAGCACAAGCAAGACTCCTGACACCAGTAACCTTGAATGGGGCACAGGTACAGTTTGCAAACATGTTTAGATTTCTATTCAGTTTTGTGTGAACATACACATCAGCAAGTTTAATATCTGGTAAAGCACCTTTTATACTCTTTGTTGTTTAAAAATAATATATTTGTGAAACAGATCTATATAGAACACTGGAAATGGGTGCTTCTTCCCAAACGTACACGTGTAAAAAAAGAAGAAAAAAAAACCAAACACAAAACAAACAAAAACCCAGAAGAACCAACATTTATGAGTTTATCTGGCTTTTAAGCAAGTCTGAAAATTTTAACTATTTAATTCAGTTGCCAGTTGTCTGTCCTTTATAGTTTTAAATAGAGCTGCATTTTAACTTTATTTATTTGCCAATTTTTTGTATGCTTTATAGACTTCTGAACTCAAGCTAACTTCTTATTTTCCTAAGCTGTTGCAAACTGAATTTCAGTATTCTTGTAAACTGCAGACTTTTTTTGAATAGTCTTTTGTCTTTTCCTATGGATCAGTTACCACTAATGAGTCTGCAGTCCCCTTTTTACTTTACTCTTCAAATAAATGTAAAATATTTGTATCAAGCGGTTTCATTTTATTTGGTATTTAAAGGTTGTGTTTATTCACTTGCTTCTGTAATCAAGTGGAAGATCAACTCTAGTAATACTGCTCTTGGGAATAGCTACAACTCAAAATACTCTTATTTCACAAATATAAAAAAATCAATTATTTGAATTCTTTTGGCAGTTTCTGGAGTTAATATCTGTATGGTCCTCATTCACAGTTTGACTGTCACTTTTGTTTACCTTTTGTATATCCGAAGGTATTGAAAGAAGTAACATTTTGGGCAGAAGGAACTGTGATACCAAAATTATGACTGTGGTGCAAGTTAGGATTATTATGCCTTAAAAAAATTTAAATGAATCTTTTGAGATCTCATGGCTCATGTGAAGTATAGTACTTCAATGAAAATTTCTTCGACTACCTTATGCTCCCTGTAGATGCACTTTATTTAAATACCCAACCATGGGTAACAAGACAGGTCTTTGTGTACCTGTGGCCTTACAGAGTGCTATTCATCACACGATGTGCAGACACACCTAGGTTTTGGTTTTCTTTATGTATTTATTTATTTGTTTATAAATCAAATGTTATTATTCACTCTTATAAACTCTTTGAGGTAGTTTGCCCCACCATCTCCCAGCAGTCAGGAATGGGAGAGATGTAAGTCCAAAGCTCATTCCCTGAATTTACCATTGTGTGTTGCAACAGAAGACAACACAGCATGGGGCTTCACATGTCTCTGGCACAATTCTGCTGAGATACTAATTTATGAGCAGGATAATTTTAGAAAAGATTACAGCAACTAAATCTGTTATGCTCAGTGATGCCTGGTTTCCAAATAATAAAAATGTGTTGTTTGAAAACCTGCTACTGCCAAACATTGAACAGAGCAGGGTCATCAAATTTCCTCATTTGAAGGGTCACAGCAGTTAATTAGGAATGAGGCTAAAGAAAGGAGCCTTCAAGGTGATCAGGGCCTTTGTACAGGCCTACAGTTTTTACACTTTAAAAGTATATTTAAAGGACTTGTTGTTTAAAAGATGAAGTTAACAAGACTACTCAGAAGACCCCAAGGGACATTAGACACCTAAGGACCACATTAAATGGCAGATCATTGCATTTCCATATTATTGAGATGCCAAATTTAATCATGCATATATGTCTGATGTAGTGGATGGTGTCCCTACCAGGCAGGGGGGCTGGAACTAGATGATCTTTAAGGTCCCTTCCAACTCTCACAATTCTATGATCTGCCCCTAACAAACCTAACTGTCTGCACTAGCAAAATGGTCCCATACAGGAGACCATGTACCCCAATTTCAACATGACCATTACACCTCATTTCATATTTCAGTTCAAGTTTTCCATTTGGGACTTTTCCTGCTTAGCTGATTTGTAAGCCTCAACCTTGCAGGTTCTGTACAACTGGCAAAACTCCACATAGAAGACATTTGAGCACAGAAATGTTGATGCTGGATCCATCCCTTTTTCTCTCATCACCCAAGATTGCATATCAAATCTAGATCAGTTCTTTTTCTCTGCAACTGGCAGAGAAATGCTAAGCGAGGACTCCCTTTTAGATCCAAATACTGCACATGCAAAGATGTTTTGATACTCGTTTACAAACCCCCCCTTGAAGTATGGCAAAAATACTGGTTTTGTTCAATGAGGGAGAGACATTAGTCCTGCCCACAGACACAGAAGACACTCACTACAAAGGACTCCAAGCAGAAGTTTGTGCCTGCTTTCAGCATGATGCAAGGGATTTGGGGAATTAGTGGAAGAACAGGAGGGGGAGAGTTGTTTTGGGTAATAGATTTTTTTCCTTTTCAGTATATTCAATGAAGTGGCACACAGAGTATGCTGAGTTCCATAAATATTACTTCTAGGTCCCTAAGTCCCCACCACCTCTGTACTCAGGGAGCTTAGGTTGAGCCAAGGACCAAAGGGGGCTCAAAAGTCAAGTATTCCTGTACTTAAGATGTTTGGTGGATTTACCCCCCCTCTCCC
>VWZX01005835.1:0-25070 GCA_013399015.1 Galbula dea
TCCAACCTGAGCCATTCTATGATTCATTCTATGATTCCATGAGAGAGTAGGAAAGGATATTTCTGTAAAATAAACAAAGAAAGGAATCCTGAGGATAGTTAATTCACTAAACCACTGGCATTAGCCAATGTTGAGAGATTTAAAGGAGAGGAACAGAAAGAGTTGGGAGAATAAGATTCAATCTAAGTGCCATCTTAATATTAAAAAGCATATCCTAAGCAAATGAAAGCAGGGGCAAATGAAAGTTCCTTAGCTTCTGTGGGTAGGACTTCAAGCTTTATACTCCTAGCCTTGTTCCCTGAGAATACAAGCCTTCTCATACATGTCGCATTCATGTCCACTTGGCCCCACATAGTTTTGCAACTTCACAGCTTATTGATGCCATGCTCACCAGAAGGGCAAGGCTTCTAAACACCTCAATACCTTTGCAGACAGGCAGCCAGAAGGGGAGAGAAATTTCAATATGTTCACTTTGTGTTAAGCATCAGAGAACCTGTACTAGAAACAGCCTTGCAAACTAGACACCACTAGCAGTCACGTCTGAAGTTCTCGGCTCTTGCTTGTGACTGTAAGCAATTCTTAAATGACCGTAGCCACTGAAGAGAATGTGAATAAGTACTTGAATGTCTGGTGCTTGTTGGTGGTGGTTTTTGGCAGTAGAAACTCCTTAAAGCACAACTTAACATTGTATGTAATTGGGTGCTAACCTTAAATACAATAGCCTGGCTTACTCTATATTAAAAAAACAAACAAACAAACAAACATCACCATGCAAATCCAAACACCCAAGCACCTACCATGGGAAATGAAACCTCGGCCTTGATTCATTGTGTGACCTCAGGCAAAACACTGTGTATATTTTCAGATATAGGAAGAGTCACCAGATAAGCGACAGAGGATTCTTCCACTCTTCTCCCATGCATACACACCAATATCCTACCGAGTGGCACTCAGGTTTGTGATAACAGCTCTTACTTATAAGTGTGTCCTTCTTACTGGCTGCCTACAGTTTTGTGGAAAATGCTTCTTTAGACACCTCTCTGACTTTTAAGCATTGCAGAGCTGAATAGCACAACTTCCAAAATCCCTGCACATCTCGTTTAGACCCATCTTGCAAAGTGCTCCTCGTGGCACAATAGATACAAGCAGGTGGCTAGAGCAGCTGTCTGTGCAAAGACGACTGTCAGGGTGGCACCTGAGCCTCTTTGCACCTCAGTTTCCTCATACAGTTAAAAACCTCTCAAAATAATGAGATTTCCTTTGTCAAGTAATAATTTCCTGAGGAAACAACACTGCAGAAATGTGGACTGTGTGCACAAACAGCCCTTCAAATGTACTCAAAAGCACTGCATTTTTTCCAGCACTTACTAAGCATTCATACAGATTAGGAACACAATAGGAAATTTCTATGTTTTGCATTGTGGTACTAGTTAGTTCAAAGTAATCTTTTGTGAAAGCTCCAATATAGAGTGAAGTATCAGGCATAACCTCTCCAACTGGATGTCTTTTATCCTCTGTACCACTTTCTTTGAGATTCTATTTCTTCTTCTTGCAGCTGCATGAAAAGAGGCTGGATATGAATCATATTACTAAAATACTAATCTGTTTTAATTGAATTATTTTCCAAATGCACATAAAAAGGTAACAAGAAACATCCTAAAGATAATTTACAAAAGAGCACTGAAGCCAACATCAGCCTCAATGTGACAATCCTAATTGCTTGGCAAAGCATAAGGAAAAAATAGACCTTTGGGAGCCACAGTTGCCTACAGGCTCACATCCTTGCTACCCTATGTTCAGACACCACACAAGTAACAGAATAAACAGGCTGCACTGACATTTTCAGTGAATATATATATTTGGAGAGTATAACTTGAATATAATTAGCATTGCTCTTGGTTTAACAGGAAACAGCACTTCATACTAATGGTGTGAGTGCTCAGATCAATTCTACTTCTGCAGCTTTGCAGGTGTCCCAGGCAAAGGAACCCATGTAAACATGAGATGGATAGGGGGAACTAAGATATCAGACAGGAGAGCCCTCGAATACAAGTAGGAAGAGGCAGAACTTGGGGAAGCTGAGGAATGGGATATTTCTCCCTACCCACCGTATAGCAACTGACTTCAACTAGCCAGAGGGGAACATAAGTGGGAAAAAAACCAAACAAAAAACCTATGCCAAACAAAACAAGACAAAACCACAAACAACCTACTAATTAACATACTGATTTTCTGTGCTTGCCTGTGACCACCCTTCTCTAAAATAGCCTGATTTACCAACAGACCTACCTGGTCACAGAAAGTCTTGAATAACTCTTCTGTAAGTAGACAGCTATTCCACACAACATGAGTTTCCCAAAGACAACTCTTTAAAGCCTCTGTGCACTAACGAACAGCTTCTGCTCCAGCTGACAAAGGCCTAGAATTCTGCTTTGAGTGAGCCACAGAGAGCAGACAGGAAATTCTGTTCCCTTGAAAGTCCAAGTTCATTCCCAACACAGGTATTTGTGTCTTTTTAATGAACACATTTCTGCTCTCCTGGACTAGTCACTCACTTTCTATAGCCTCCCTGATCCTAGTGCTGGCAGCCCAAAGCCAGGAAAAATCCCTAGTCTCAGGGAAACAAAAGACAGTTTGATTATAAATGGATTATAAATTTTGCATATCAAAAAAGAGCTTTTTCTTGCAAGAATGAAGCAAAACGTAAGGGTTTAATCTGAAAGAAGTTTTTGAATCTTGGAGAGGATACACTTTATTAAGACTAGCTTCCCTCACATTGCTAGAGGCACTAGGAAAGGCCTTTGGCTTCTTTGCTTTCCATTCTTACATCTTAGGTTGAAGACTGATGATGAATCTTTAACAAACACCACACTCATGCTTCCACTCTCTACAATACAGTCCAGTTAAAGTGGGAAAAACAAGTGCAAAAAATCCAAATCAGTTCTAAATAGCCAGAATAAATGTCCTATATCGTGCTCCTGATTCTTTGTATATACCCTGCTCCATCTTTTGTATTTTGAAATACAAAAGAGTTGTATTTCAAAAGTATTAAACATAAAAGGAAGTCTCTCTATTTTAAAACTTAGGTAATTTTTTCCTCACATTTTTTCACCTACCTTGACACAAAGCACAAGGAAATCCACCTCAGGATGCCACTGGGATAAATATTCAGAAGCGACTGACATCCATGCCCAGACAAGTTATTTAAATTATTTAAACTGATTAATAAACAGCAGCCACTTTTCTGATGGAGTATGACCTCTTTAGAAAAATGGGAAACTTTGCAAAAGATAGTCAGTCAAAAACATGTTTGCTTTTTAACTGAGAAAACCATTTTTTTCTGCAAATTTCCAATAGGGAAGTAATGCATTGATGTTTGTCATGACAAAAAAAAAAGTTTCCCAATCCTAGCAGCAGACTCTTTCATCTGCTTTACACCTCTCCTTAATATTACCCTGCCAAGCATAGCCTTACAGCATGGGCTTTTTGAGCTTTATCCCTCTGGGCCTATGGAATGAACATTCACCACCCTGAGGTGCAGCTGTGCAGAGCAGCCTCTCTCTATGAAAGCTACAAAGCCACTGTCTGTACATCACATCCATCTGTCAATGTGGTGAAACTCACTGCATCTGATCACTAATTGAGGAAGACTTGTTTTCTTCCCTCTCCAATACCACAAATAGCAGAAAAACATAGCTAGTGTTAAATCAATAGTACAACACTATCCTTTTCTATGGCATGTATGTCTTTACAGACATAAAAGGTTAAAATTCCAGTTTGCCAAACAGTTGAGAAAATTCAGATTAAGCTGTCATTTGCTCCATTTTCTTTTTAAAACATTTATATTAAAGCCATTTGTAATTCTTTGTCCTGATATATCTAGGCTTTATAAAGAAATCAAGCATTATAAGCTCTCTGGGAAGTTTCTCCCCCTTTATCAGACAGCATAACTCATCCCCAGAGAAACCAATGCCTTGATTTCCAGCCCCTTTCATCTCCCATTCTAAGACTGCTTTAGTTCTGTGTTTCAATGACAGCAGCCCAAGCACATAATCTTCTAAAAGAACAAGGACTAAAGGAACCCAGGTCACCAGCAGTGCTGGAAGCATGTGCATGGTCCTTTGGACAAATTTCATGTTCTAATAAGAAAGGATTCACCTTTCTTACTCACCTTCATCTCTCAGATGCTCACATTCAGCAGCTGTCTTCAGGTGAAATAGAACTTCTTGCTGACAGTTGTTAACAAAAACTAACTGCATTTAGAAGTAACTGAAACCTCAGCAAAATAGTATTTAGGCAGAAAAAAAGTCATGTAAATCATAACAAGTCAGGGCATGTCTGTATGACACAAGGTAAGGGCAGGCAGAACTATCCACCCTAGCTCTGAATCTCAAATGACTGCACATGCTTCAAAGCAGGCAGGTCTCCTGCTCTCAGTATCAGAAAGTGAGCATTTAAAGCAGAGGAATTAGAAAGAGAGGAATAGGAATACTTTTAAAGCTCTGAGAAAGCACAGCAGTGGCAATCAGAGACTGGAAGCATTCCACCTCAGAAACTCTGCGGTTCAGTGACCGCGATGTTTACAACTTACACAAAATCAAAGCATTTTGTTTGAAATGATGGCAAAACAACATTTTTTGAAAAGTTCAGTAAGAAAAATCTTCAGGAAATTAGTTCAGTGCTGATCTGGCCAGACCTGTCTGGTTTTGTGCCAATCCCACTAAATCAATTACTCCCTACAGCTTCAAATAGGGCTGCAACAAGAAAACCACAGACATGGTTCTAGTTTGGTCAAAATGGGATTGCTTTTGTTCTCTTGTACACTGGCACGCTTCAGACTGCTACAAATAAGGAGCAGATGGAAGTGTAGATTGCACTGGGTAGACCCCAAAATAGATTTTTGGCTATCCAAGACAAGATTCTCAATTACATATAAGAAATTGTAAGGTTCCAGTTGAATTCTAAAAATACACCATCTTTACTAACAAGCAAATGTATTGTATGTTTATGTTTAGCTCACGTTCACATTCAGAGGGGCTGCTGCTGTATTTTATAGGAGAACAAGAAAACTACTCTTTCTGATCCTGTACTGGGATAGACACGTCACAAAACCAATTTGCCAGACATTTTATGGACAGCTAGAGATGAATTTCATGCTCATACACAAGTTATTATTTACAATTTATTCAGGATAAAAAAACCCAGATCATTTACTAAGCCAGGTATGTTGTTAATTACCTTATATGTACTACTTACCAAGCAAATAAATGACCCAGTGAGTCAGCTCTATTACTTGCTGAATCAAATGTACTATCTATTGAATCAGATACATCATCTCTTCAAATAGAAACATAGTTTCTTAAACTAGATGCAGTATGTTGCCTTATATGTCATATATCACGATAAGCTATACTATATCTATGCTAGCTGAAGACAGCATCCCCGGACACAAAGCCAGTAACTGAAAAAAAGAAAGGTGAGCAAAGACCAAATAAAATTCAGAAGGAAGTTATCCACTGAACCTGTAGTGAGACCACTACCCAACAGTGTAGACTGAAGAGCTGTGAGCACCTTGACAAATTACACAAAGAGCTTCACGAATGATTTATGGTCTGGAAAAAGCCCCTACTTTATTAATAAGACACCAATAAACCTAATCTATTTTGCTTAACCAAAAGAAAGCTAAGAGTCTGAAAGTTACCTAATAGGAGAGATTTCAGAGTGCGAATGAGATGTCAACAAGTTCATAAAGATACACAGTGGCTGAAACTTAGAAATAGGTAGAAACTTCTAATTATTTAACTAGCAGAACTCTGCTACTTAAGGATATGGGTATTCTTCACCATCTGCAGTCTTGAGAAGTTAAAAACTGCAGAAGTTTAAAAATTAGGTTCTATATTAACCTCAAGTTATGTGTGAGAGCCAAGAATTCTGCAGCCTGTAGTAGGGAGGACACTAGATGATGTCTTCTGGTTTCAGATGTCACACAAGTGCATAATTGTTATGAACTGAATCTTCCTGTGCCTACATTAACACCTACAAGAACCAAGAAAATAGACCATTCCATCTGCTATATATTAACATCCTAAACCTCAGAACAATCAGCAGGCAGAGGGTAGCAAGCCTGACATCTATTTATTGGAAGACTATTCTAAAACTAGACACAGTGTTCTGCTGGTATTGAGGAACAAGTCAAGAAGCTCATCTCCCAAATAGTGGGAAGGCTTGGATTTGACAGGAATCCTTCCCACTCTCTATGGATCAGCACAGATATGTGACTGTATTTTTGAGAACTGAGCACTATATTCTAATCCTTGTTTTATCACTGATTTCCTACACAGTTGGCCTAAATGTCATTCTCTCGTTTTACCTTGTTGCCTGATCTATAAAACAGAACTAGTGGTACTTAAAAGTGTCTAGCAAAGGACATTAGTATCTGTGACCCAAATGTGCTGTGTTATTATTAAACAGGGAGTCATCATCAGCAGCAGATGGAAGAGCCTTAGAGGGAAAGCTGCTGTGTTGATTAACAGAGCTAAGGCCAGTGGGTACCATTAGCTCTAAACTGGATGATAAAAGGTGGAGACAGGAGCCTCACAACAGGATCCCTGAAACAGCCATCTTGGGGTTAAATAGCTCTGCTTTTCAGTACTAAAAAGCCTAATCAAAGCATGTTGTTACTTACTCAGCCTGCACAAGGCACTGGCAGCTGGGAAAAGGTGGACAGTTCCCAAACACATATGGCTGTTGTGTAACCCAGCCTAAGCATAATATCCATCATTCTACAGCACTTTTAGAAGCTAGTAGTGCTGTTATTGTACAAAGCACAGCAAAGACAGTAACCAGATATGCATGTGAAATGTACTAAACACAAGGAAGAAACATACAGTATAAAAAACCTGACTAAACAAAAAAACCCCACAACTCCCCCCATGTCCTACCCCAAATCCCACAATCTGCAACCTGAAAAATATCCTAGAATGGAAGGATACTGCATAACTAGTGGAAAGTCTATAACTTTCTCACCAGGGAGAGAGGGGTGGGTGCTGACCTCTTCTCTCTGGTGGATAGTGACAGGACGCAGGGGAACGGCATGAAGCTGTGCCAGGGGAGATTTAGGCTGAATATTCGGAGGAGCTTCTTTACCCAGAGGGTGGTGGGGCATTGGAACAGGCTCCCCGGGGAAGCTGTCATGGCCCCTACTCTCACAGAATTTAAGAAGCACTTGGACAAGGCACTTAGGCACATGGTGTGACTATGGAGTTGTCCTGTGCCTAAACGTGAGTTGGACTAGATGATCCTAATGGGTCCCTTCCAACTCTGGCTATTCTGTGGTTCTGTGATTCTGTGAAAAATCTGCCTTCCTGGTACTCCACTGGCAGTGACTAGCAGAGGAGAGCACAGCTGTAGGACTGAGCTCTCAGCAGCACACCATGAAGACATCATCCAGTGCTTTCAGTCTGGAGTTCTCAAATTAGTGATCTGAACTTCGTGTGTTTTCTCAGGGCCACATTAAGCTGATTCACACTGAAACCCAGCTCAGCATACTTCCTTTGGATACACACAGCACCTGTGCAGTAGTGCAGGCACGAAGGACCATACTAACTATCCATGGTGGAAAAACACAGGTACAGTAAGGTGCACATGGAAGGTAAAGGTCACAGATGCTGCTGGATAGAGCTCCCCAGCGAGCTCTGTGTGCAGTTTAGGGACACTACATAAGCCTGAAAATGTAAAGTGGGTATTCCGTGGCCATTGCAGCAGTCTGCAGTGGTATGGTGTTGTGCTGAAGGCAGGGCCATCTGCACAGGCCTGGCAGGTTAAGGAACTGTAAATAAACACCAAAAGTATATCAGATCAATCCAGGGTGTCACAGCAGATTGCTGCTGGAGAGGAGAACCTTGCCAGCTGTTCAGCATCAGCATCTCACTACAACCATGCTCTTGAAATGTCAACAATTTGTGTGGGTTTTCTTGTTTGGAAAAACAAAGAGCTCCTGAGTTCTCGTAAGAACAAATGACACATAGGATAATAAACTCCAGAACTGTTACAAAATTGAGGCCCTCATAATACCTTCCTTTCAGTCATAACTGATTATATCCACACAACAGCATCCTAAGTATTGCTAATGATAGTAGACTGCCAGTACGTGAGGTGCTATGAGACTTAGTGAATTAAACCCCATTATTGTCCTAAATTATAGATAAATTTCTCCTCTTCCTTGGTGACATGCAACATATTTTTTTCTTCAGGGCAGTCAGATGGTGTCAGCACAAATTACTGCTTTCCACGCAGTACAGAGCAGAGAACCAGAAGCATTAAAGAAGCTTACAAAAAACAAATCTGAAGAGACAGAAGGAACTGCTTCCTTTGACTTGGAAATAACAAATTTCGCTGTTGCATGCTGGGTAAGGCAAAAGAAAAAAAACCCACCTTAATTTGGAGCATTGATGGAGCTTCAAAAGCTTCACATACTTAGAAATCAAAATTCAAGTTTGAATTCTTGCTCTAAATTACAAAAAAAAAACCCAATAGAATTGTCTGTCTTTAGATGCTTGTATCCCTCCCTTGAATACATACTGATGTGTAATACTGAGATAATAGGCTATTGTCTAGCAAACTAGGGAGCTCTATTTTTGGCTTGGAAAAAAAATTGAATATACAATGTCATCTAGAGTGTTTCTCTAAATGGTTCCCTGTTCTTTTAATTTTTCCTAACAGACTGAAGTTGAAGGAAGGGCAGAGGAAATGCTAGTGGTTACATATGAGAAAGGTTCACAAGTTCTATATAAGCCAAGGTTTGTAGTAGGTGGTAGTATCTTTTACAAGATCAAGTGATATAATCAGAAAAAAACCACACAGGTTTTCAGGCGTATGGCTCTATAAATTTTTTTTTGTTACTTGACATAAAAATATTTAATTTTCAACCCCCAAACCAAGGAATTACTTCATTATCCTGCATAATTTTCTTTTATTATCGTTTTATGATTGCACTGTGTGCACTAAAACTCAAGCTCTTGGTTGCCATCTGGTGTTTCTTTGTTTACGTTTCACCGTGTTTCTTAGCAAGGCCAGGTCATGACGAAGAGTTAAATACTGGGAATTACTAAGAACAGGCACAAATGCCACTTTCACACACAATCTGCTACAGACAGGTGACCAAAAAAACTCTAGAAAGCTTTCTTAGTGAAATGCTGCCCAGCTTCTCATAAGGAGAGTATGTGATGCCCTTTCAAACTCAAATGCAGAGCAGGAGTAGGATTAGTAGTAGCAGATCCACCAGATATGCTACAGATCATCTTGTGACTATGGCATTGGTATAAAAACCTTTCTCAACTTATTGTTCTTGTTGTCAGTTCTGTGATGACATCATGGTGACTGGCATCACTCCTCGCTCTCACTCATTCCTATCCTGTACCTTGATGCGGGCAGGACTAGAAAAAGATACCGCTTAAACTTCCAGTTCAGCCCTGACACCACTACCTTTCTCAGCCAATATGGGTCTTCTATCTCCACCCACCTCCTCTGGTAATCAAACCCCCAGGATCCAAGTCTCTCAGTGCCTTATATTTCCCAAGCTAAGCAGGTATAAAAGCCTCAAGTTACAACTATTGAGTTTGGAGCCTCTCTCTAGGCAAAAATTAAGGCTGTTCCCCTGCCTCCACCTGTGAGACCTTTTCCACCAAGTGTTTTCAATTCCATTCCTCTCTGCAGCACAACAAGAACAGATCTGACTTGCACACAAACACCTTTTAGGTGACCTTAATGGAAGTCACTTATATACTGAAGATTTTATGCTTATTGCACTCCTATATTTACAGGACCACGTGCCCTGTACTTCTGTCCTAGCTGTTACTCTTTACATATAGCATGTTTCATTTTTGGCTTCTGCCAAGCCTTATTGTGATTTTGACTACCTTCACATTGAGGTAGTGATGATGCAGATTATTGTTTATGATATATTCATTACTCCAGACACATCTAGATATTTGTCTTTAAGGAGAAGGGGAAAAAAGGGGGCATCACAAAGCTAAAAGGATGTTACTGATTATTAGTCCTGATGTAACAGTATTGCCAGGTGAGTTTCATGACAGACAAACCCAGTATCCATGTCATTTGCTTGTTAAAGAATAAGCAAAAGCTTATTTGGTAAAAGCTTATTATATAGCAAAAGCTTATTTGGTGTGTGAAAGTCACAGTAATATAGGGCTTCCCTGTGTTTACACCATTCTTTTTCACTCCTTGCCATCCAAGCCCATTACAAACATCAGTTAATTCTTTGCAAATCCTTATCTTTGCTTAACACCTGGGGAAATTAGAGCGCTGAGCAGGGATGGCAGTTATCTAAATGGAGCCCTGGAGACTCACGGCGGAGCTGAGAACAAAGCTCATGCCTTTTGGCTCTTACTCTTGTACCCTAAAGCCCTCTTTTTCCCTGCACTTTTCAAACTTGCTAATTTTGAAAAGCAGCAGTTCCAAATAAAAAAGTCAATTTCAAACAGTACAGTTGTCATTTGCTCTTCTACTCCTCTGTTTAAAGGGATGTGCAGATACGGATATTCTGATTCCCTCCATCGCAGGTGTGAGGATGAAACCTTTGGACTCTGCCACAGTTGCAGATTTGATTTTTTTCTGGGACACAGGTGATCTCAATAAGAGAAGAATAACCCACACACGCCAATGCCCCATCCTAAAAGTTTGATTGTACAAAACAGACACTAATATCCTGACATGGGCCCAACACAGGGAAAGCAAACAGGAGGTAGCAATGTGCAGGTAGCCCTCAGTGAAGAACGATGTTTAGAAATCAAGCTAAACTCTTCATAATTTTGCACTAACATGTGGTCTGCATCACAGCACTCCTGGATTTTCCAGATGACCATGTATGCAGCAGGCATTTATCTGTTGCTATTAGCACCCTGCAGTATATAGAAGCATCTTTAATTTTACTGCCAAAAATACAGTGATCCTTCTGATACAACTCTGCATGGAATAAAATTTGCCAACCTCATAGATAAACCCCACATCACACAACAGCCTGAGCAGTCTGGAGCTCTGGCCCTGAAATATTAAATTCCATATTCAGCTTGAAAATATCATGTGTGATTTATTCACAGCATCTGCTTTTAGTAGATGGTAGAGCTCTTCTCAATAGCTTAACAATTGCTGCAGAAAACATAGTAGTAGCAAACAGTATTAAAATGTCAATCTGCATAGGTGAATGTACAGGCTGCTTACTCCTTACTGTCTTTACTCCTGGGATAGTTATGTTTCATTTCACAGGAACGTTACACACTACATAAATATTGGCACCCACAGTAAACAGTTGTTTGCTGTAGGATTTCACTATGGGACATTACAGATGTTTCAGTAGGAAGATATAAATACTGAAAAAGCTGTAAATAAATCCTTACTTCAGTTTCATGAAGCAGAATAAAGTGATTAGGATTAAAAGGGGAAATTCTACTCAACTGAAAAAACGTATTGTAAACAGTAAAAACTGGACCTTTACTAAGGGGTGTAACACACACAGTTATTACACCAAAACTGGAAACCAGACACCAATTGAAGTGATTTGGTAGTCAAGGAAGCGCTGTTTCTTAGTCAGAATAATGTAGCAAGGTAGGTAAACATAAGAAATAGAGCTCACCAGTCCTGGAATTTACATTCAAAGTTTTTATTTCAAAAAGCAAGAGCACAGAAAAATGCTTACACTGCGTATAGAAGCACTCTGGTATTGGCCAAGATGCTTTCTTAAAACCAATTAGCCCCTCTTCATTATTTTATACAAAATGCAGGCATTGCAAGAATGGCTACTGCTTCATTTATAATGTTTTCAAAGAATATGTGGCTGTTTGCTAGTCACATATTAAGCAGTCTAAAGGTTGTCCTGCAACAGATCTCAAAGCACATACGAGGAAGCGAAAGACTGATGAAAATTAAAAGCATCAGCTCCAAAATAGCATAACCACACCCAGCTGCTGTTTCTGCAGTGCTTTGGAGAACTCCTGGACTTGTTAACACTTGTACACATTGGGGGTTCAAGATGTCGATGATAATCAGTGAGTGTTAGAGGCTTTAATATTACTGCCTTAAATACTCTACAAACATAACCCATCTGCTAGCTCACAAAGCACATGGTGACAACTTTAAAAAACTCACCAGAAAAGGAAAGCAATGTTTTTCCAGGAGTGACTTTGTCCGCCATCAGACAAATTTCCAGAGCAGAAGTGTGGCTTTTCATTGAACCATAATCATGCACATTTTGACAATGAAAACTGCAATTGTATCCATTGCTACTGATTCATTTTTATGCAACATTTGTGTTATCAGCATTGTCACAGGGCTATTAGTGGTAATTCTCTGGAACATTTTGTGGGTTTGGAGCAGATTCTAATGTTTGGAGCAGATTCTAAATTCTAATAAACACATCAGGCACCAACATACAATATCATTGTTTGAAACCTTAAAGGAGTGTTTTTACGTGATAATTCAGTAGCATCCACAACTCTGTTTCCCACTGCCATTTGCAAAAGCATTGATGATATTATACCTTGCCTGAAGAGAGATTATTACAAATACCTGTACATATTGGCTAGAATACATGTGGCAAGACAAATGTAACTACAGAAGTGCTGTAGGACATGGACTTCATGACATAACTACCCACACAGACATGGTCCGTCACCATAGAGTAAGCCTCCGGATGAAAACTAGTTCTCCAGTATCAAGCATGTACTAATCCAAAAAATCTTACTAAATTGCAAAGCTTTAGATTACAATGGACCAAATATTCCGTAGATTCTTGCCCTTCCCACTGATTCCTATCACCAGTTGTTTTGTGTAAGGCTCAGTTGTTTAGTTAGGCTCAGCCAGCTGACAGTTATTGGAACTACAGGGCCATGGTTTTGTTTTGCCTTGCAAACTTTAAAATGGGACACACACTATAGCACTGTTAAAGGAAGGTGCAGCAGTACAACTCAATCCAAAATCATTATTACCAAAATGGCTGAAGTATCACACATCTCTGATGGATTGTAAGTGCATTTGTGAGGGAAAAAAAAAAATCCATGAATGCAGAATTTTAGCTCCAGCACATTTGTTCTAAGGAGCTAATTTAGACTGTGGTGAATAGGAAAAACTATGATTTTGCCTGCATGTTGGATATTTGCAGAAGTTACTTCTAAGAAGTTCCATTTTTCAATGTATCAGAGTGAAGTAAGCCTGCTGCTGCTGAGATAAGCCAGGACCTTGGCAAATATCATTAAAGTTCTCTCAGACACAAGGTATTAGAAAAATAAAGTTTGCTATTGGTGGACATTTTATGTAACAATTTTCAACCAGAAATGACAGCTGTCTGCTAGAAGGACGGGGATCTACTGGAGAGAGTCGAGCACAGGGCCACCAAGATTATTAAGGGAGTGGGGCATCTGCCCTACAAGGAAAGGCTGAGTGGGCTGGGTCTCTTTAGCCTGGAGGAGATGGAGGGGGGACCTCATCAATGTCTACAAATATGTTAAGGCAAATGTCAGGAGGACAGAGCCAGGCTCTTCTCAGTGTCATCCAATGTTAGGACAAGAGGCAATGGGAGCGAGTTGGAGCATAGGAGGTTTAGTGTAAACGTAAGGAAAAACTTTTTCACAGTGAGTGTGACAGAACACTAGAACAGGCTGCCCAGGGAGGTTGTGGAGTCTCCTTCTCTGGAGACATTCAAAACCTGCCTGGACTTGTTCCTGTGTGACCTTGTGTAGGTGATCCTGCTCTGGCAGGAGGGTTGGATTAGATGGTCTTTCTAGGTCCCTTCCAACCTCTAATATTCTATGATTCTCTGTGTAAGGCCAGCATTTAACAGGCTTATCTGAAGTGTGTTATCAACTCAATTAGCCATGAGCTCAGCCCTGAACTTTATTTCAGTGTCACAACTACTGGAAGCCAATTGTGGCTTTCTACCTGGAAGCATTTCTGCAAAGATCTCCATATAGCTGTACCTGTCTCAATAAGGAGGCCAGCTGCACCCCAAGTTGCTTCCACTTTGATAGCTCCATCATCTCTTCTCTAATGGAAGCTTGAAATCACCATGACAGCAGCTTGAAATCACCAGTTTTCATGGGCACTTGGACATCTTGCATTCCTCTTGTACCCAAGAGTTCTAACACCCTAAGGCAGGCAAAGCACTACAGTACGAGGAGCAAACCCCCAGCCAGTTCAGTGGATGGCTCTCTGCCATGCTATTCCCATGCTTCCCCAGTGCATCAGCATGCAAATCCAGAATATCACAGATGCTAATGTCTACTAAAAAGACTTTTCATTTCAGGAGCTCAACTTAACAAATAAACGGAATCCTGCAGCATCACTAGGGAAAACAATTGCATAGCACAAGTGATAAGGAAGTGATCTATCAGAATGAATGAACACAAGCGATTTGTAAAGGAAGGAACATGGCCAGAGAGAAGTAAACCAGCTGTGGTAATCCTCCCTGTCTGTCTCAGCTTCAGAAGCAAGAATAGCGCAATCATGGCTTAGGTAAAGCAATCCCAGTCTGGTTTGTTATACTTTGAGCTGCTACTCAGTTTGCAAGCATCAAGCAATGTAGAAGGTACGAGCACAGTGACTTCAGGGTCCACACATATGTTACTCCTGTAACTGCGGCAAAAGCAGAGGCTGAGCTGGCAGATGGAAGATTTGCCTTTGAAGAGAAATAGGTCAGATATCAGAAAGTAAAATCAGAGAAACAGATGCAATCTTTCTTCCCCTGCAGACTGGTACTTTGCTCAAACATACCCTTAGTTGAAGGCAAAGCTCCTTGACAGCAATTCCTCATACATCATGAAAGACACCATCGCTCAACAGGCTCAAGAGTGTAGCAAGGTCTCTGACCATACAAGCCTCTGACAAGGTATAAGCCAAGCATACTTTCAATGAGAAGCAAGAAGTGCCCAGCAAAAGCATTTTGCTTATGACACAACTCTTAGGGCTTGTGACTATTACAAGAGAGTAATTTTCTGTGGGAAGGCTCTATGTCTACATGCTGTTAATTAAATACTAGAAGAAAGCAGAGAGAGAATGTTACATTTTAATGTGGTTTATCTATTTGCATGTACTTATTAGGATTTTTTCATCCACGTGGATGTTCCCACAATGTTCTCCTGTTTGTCTTACTGAAAACATTTCCCCCCTCCCTCAGTTCCCACACTATTTTGAGGTAAGAAGTCTAACCCCCATTTGGAATCACAGAATCATAGACTGCTTTAGATTGGAAGGGACCTTTAAAGGTCATCCAGTCCTGCTGACTGCAGGGTCATCTTCAACTATATTAGGTTGTTCAGAGCCCTGTCCAACCTGACTTGAAATGTTTCCAGAGATGGAGTATCTACTACCTCTCTGGTCAACCTGTGCCAGTGTTGCAGCACTTCATTGTAAAACATTTCTTCCTTATAACTAGTATGAATCTACCCTCTTTCAGTTTAAAAACATCACTCCTTGGTCCTATCACTACAGGCCCTATTAAAAAGTCTGTCCCCATCTTTCTTATAGGCCCCTTTGAAGTTCTGGATGTCTGCACAGAGATCCCCCTGAAGACTCTTCCAGGCTAAACAATCTCAGTTTAAACCAATTCCAGCTAACAGATAACAAGAAAGAGGGTAAAGGAAGCGATGAAAGCACAAAAAAAACCCCCAACAAAACCCAAACTCATAATAGCAGGCAGGAGCTAGCACAGGGGATCTCTGATACCAGGCTGGACCTAATCATTAAGATAAGCAACAAACCTAGAACATTTCTGTTCGTATGGCTAACAATAAGACCACAGTGTGCTGTAAAAATTTTTGGAGCATACAGAAATCATCAATCATCAATTCTTACATAGTACACAGAACTTTTTATCACCTGAGATGCTTGCATAGCATTTAGATGTGATAAATCCGCCTCTAAACAAGGTGATCACATGTATATAGATATAAAAGTTCAGTGTTTATGAGATCAAAGTTTTATGTTTTTTAAAGACACTATAAAACCTGAGAGAGTATAACTGAGGGTGTTATATTAAAGGTGTATTAAAGGAAATTGTTTGAGATTGCAGGTGAAGAAAGGTAGGAACATACAAGCTCCCCGTCTCACTGTAGAAGGCTGTGAGTTCTTTAAGAACTACTGGGGATCCTCAGTAGGGCATATGGTATAGGCGACATACTTTGAGTTTTCTGAGAAAGGGAAGGCAATAGCACAAGTCTCTTCATATCAAAGCTGACTTTTAACAACTTATTTTATGCAACTACAAGACCATGCAGTGAATGCTTTTCTATTTGTTTCAGTGAATCCATCCTCCTACCCTAAAGAAATAAATAAAAAATAATAGACTATTTAAAGGACCTATATATATTGTAGCTAGTATAGTTACCAAAAATTTTAGTAGAGTCTCTTTACATATTGGGCTACCTCTGATGGCAGCTCCTTTAAAGACAAAGTTACAACACACTGGCCTACTTAGTGGGAAAAAAAAAAAAGGTGGCTAAAACTTTTAGGGAAAAGGCAATTTGTTGATCAACTCTACACTGACAGCTTGCCTAAAAGCAGCAGCAGGTGACCTCCAAATAGCTCCAGTGAAGTAGTAACTGTGCTAGAAACTGAAGTCTAGTATGTTGTGCTGGTAAACAAGGAACACCTCCATCCCAGCCAATAGCATTAGACTGTTGGGAGAAGAGACAAGAGTAGAACTGCATGCTGTGGCCAGCTGAAGCAAAGCAGAACCTCAAACAACAGATAAAACAGTATTTAGAAAATTAGCAGCTTTTTTTTCCCCCCCATATCTAGGGACTGTGCTTGCAAAAGACATGCAAGATCTTCTTTCCCCTCCCTTCCACACAAATCAAGTCTCAAAATACATGATACTCCATACTCTGCTGAACCTTTCAGCTGTAAAAGATGACTTCCATAGAATTTCTCTAATGCTCCTCTGGAGCATCTTTATAGCTATTGTTATTTCTCAACAGGTTGCTTTAGATTTCTTTGAAAATCCTCTCAAATGCTAATGGCAATAAATTCTCTGTTTCTCTCCTGCTGTTCCCAAAAAGCCTTTTGGAGGTTTTTTAAGAGACATCAGATGTGTGGGCCTTGGACTGCAAAAGGATTGGCAGTCAGCAATCAACTTTCTCTGGTGATACAGAAAATTACTGTCTGCTAGGGCTGCAATTTATTGACGTGTCTTTCACTAGCAGGTCTCATGGCACAAAGTTATCCAGCTCTTCCCACACAGCTATTCGCATGAATTGCAATTATTAACCAGAGAGCCTTCTCAAAGCTATCTAGTAGCAAGAATCGAAAAGTTGTGTTTTGCAGATCATGTTCCTTAGGTTGCTCTTTCATTTCCTCTTATTCAACTTTATCACATTACATTCCCTCTTCTTATGTGCTTTTCCTCTTCACAAAGCTCTTTAAACAGCTGCAAAGGGGGAGGGACCACTATGCTCACGAAAACTCCACTTTGCAGAATGCTTCTGCCAGGTCCTACTGTCTGTCTCTTTCCAGGCATTTAATACCTCCAAGATTCAGGTTTGCTTTCACATCTCTTCCTTGTGCATCCCTGACAACAGAGGCTGTTGCCAGCTCTCTTAATCGAAGAAGAGTAATCCACATCTTCTTGTTATTGCCATGAGGAATACGTTCACCCTCTTTCTGTTTGTAGTGAGCTCCTTTTATTTCAACGGTAAGTGATCTTTTCTTTCAGATACAGTTTGCAGAGCAGCGATAGCTTTCGGGGCTAGGAGGCAGGACTGTTACAAGCTCTCGGACAATTTGTAACTATCACTGCAGTAGGCTGCAGACTCTAAAAGGATGCATGAAATTGATTTTAGTGTTGTTTCTAGCTTGTTTGGTATCAGCAAAGCCACTACTGGTATGGACAGACAGTAAGTTGTGCATAAAATGACAGAACTGTGGGAGATGACAATGATAATCACTAAGTAATATCTCTCTAGATGATCCCAGGATCATGTTTGATGGGAAAAGCAGGTATTTGCTGCAAGTGAAAAGATTAAAAATGAACCACGACATGAACCACAAATAGGACTAATCCCAACCCTCTGCAATTATTGGCTCAAATTCATATATTTTGCAAAGTCCACACTTCCTAATTGTTTGATTATATGTAAACAGTTTAGATTAATTTAAAAAGTGTAAATACATGCTAAAAAAAAGCAAACATACATTAAGAACATTTATTTTAGTCTGCCAGGATTTCTTGCATATGCCAACATGCACGGCCTGACAGCAGCATGAAATAGTGCATTTATCATGGGAGCTTCTTTTTACAGAGAGACTCCACTGAAGAGAAAGTGGCTGAAATGGAATCTAGACAAAAATCAAAACTTTCCTTTTTTTTTTTTTTTTGTTTTGTTTCTTCTGTCACTGAAAGGCAGCTTTAGAAAACATCTGAATTGTAACAAATGAAGGTTGAGGGATTCTTAGATTATACACTTTTAAATCCATTAGTATATCCTTTTTGTTTGCATTAATTGCAGTTTAGAAATTAAAACACTCTTTAAAATAACAGTAAATACACCACTACTCCTAGTGGAACAGTAAGTGTTCCAGAGTGGCATGCATTGTTATAAGAGGTTATATAAATACTCAAGAGTATGCTGAGAAGTAACAACATCACAAAGTCATTTCAGAGAAGATAATGGGATTGTCTTATTGCTGCTTCTCACTTGCTCTTTACTAATTACAGGTGGAAATTTGGTATGTCACCATCATCCCCATAAGGTGTTTGGTGAGAGAAGAAAGAAATGACAACATATGCTACAATATATTATTTCTAAACAAAAACTATTTCAACATTTATTAAAGTAACTGAAGTTAGAGAAATGAAGGAAACAAGCCTTATGTTAAATTTTGCAATTTAGACAGCAATAACAGTTCAATTGCCTGTATTTGTCAATAGTTTCCTGTTCTGTGGAGATCACTCCAACTATTTGTCATTACACTGAAAACAACATAACACAAGATGACTGGTTATTTCATCTTATATATTTCGATTAGATCATGTAAAAGGGAAAGTTTGCACAGGGGAGTGAATTAAGTCTGTGGTTTTGTTTTCACTGCTGTGAAATTGGAAGCATCCTGATGCAATTTTTTTTTAATGGTCATACTCCCACAGAGAAAACAAACTTACTGCAGAATGTGTACTGTAAGTTAAGTGGCAATTTGCTCTCCTTGTCATGGAGCAGATGTGTAGCGTGTTCAGTGAAGCTAAAACAATTTCCCTAGCTCAGGATCCACCCCAATGAGTTTTCTCTATTACTGCTTTCAGTATACAAAAATACTGCACTCCAAAATTAGGACTGCTTTATCATTCTTTTTAAAATCATTTGTCTGAAAGCATCACTCTGGCCTCTGCAACGTTTCTGGTGATTACTGCTATTTGGAAAAAAAACAGTTTGTGGTGGAAACTGCACGTCTATTGCTTCCAACTCTGAGAAGCAAAGGAGGAGTTTCAAATGGATGGCAACCGACATTATGAAATGCATGGAACAAACTTGAATGCCTGGTAATTTTGTTCTCATTAGGTGCCATCTAGTTAATACGTAGATTTTTTATGGAAAATAGATTATAAAAATGATACACGAATCACTCATTTCTCCATGTCACTTACAGAGAGATTTGATTTAGGGATCTTTGGGGTGGTGCATTGCTGACATCTAGTGGTGCTCGACACAGGCAGATGAGTGAGATGGGAGAGTAGCCAGCCCCTTCGATCTTTATTTCTGATGGTTAAGTAAGTTATTTAAAGGATGGGATGGCAACTTTGTAAAGAATTATTCACTACAGGAACCCCTTTCCTAAGAACAGATAATAATTTCTTAGAGGATTCATGATCACAGTTTTTTATAATTAAGTTGTGGCCTACATTCATCGCCATAAAAGTTTATTGACAGTCAGTACTCCAAATCTGAGCTGTTCTCACCAGACATGCAGACATGTATGTTTGGATTTGCAGACCAGACAACTACAACTGCTAAAACTAGGTTTCAGGGAACAGGATTATTAAAAATTCAGAATTAGCTTTCTGCAAATATTCTGCAGTTTCTACTTCTTACTCAATATTTAGCAAAGACTCCATAGAATATTTACAGAAAAAGACAGAAACATAATGAAAATGTATTCAACAATTCAGACAAGAATTTGCTGTCTTTGCTAGCAGCACTCAGTGTTCACAGCATGAAACAGACCAAATGACAATTTATTTATATTTGAATTATAGTCATCTGCTTATGTCACTTATATATGAAACAGCTGGAATGTTAGGGTTAAAAAAAAAGAAAAATATACCACCAAAACATAATAAAATAACTTTAACTGAGATTCTCTCTTTAGTTACCAGGGAGTTTCTCACCTGTCCTTATAAACACAGAATGATTTGCTCCCAGAGTGCGGCCCTGTTTTCTTTGCAGTATCAAATTTAGCTCTATCTTGATTACAATATATAAATAAAAACAGAGTCTGGAGCTTAGCAAGGATCAGCATAGCTCTAGCTCGATGTGCCTCTGATTAGGCAGGCTTACAATGTGAATAAATGTAGTATTAAAATATCACATGGTACAATGGCTTTTATAATGACTTTCAAGGAGGTACAAAGCAAGTATGAATCAAAAAACAAACAGAGGTGTATCCACTCAAATTTGTTTTCCCAAATGGCCTGGGAAGTATTTGAGAAGCCCATTCTGAAGAAAAATGTTATGGTTAAATATATGTGACAAAATCTGTGCTACCAATGCCATAGCATATGCTGGTCTTAAAGAATTTAAACAAGCCTAGGGTTTATCTCAACATTTCCCCAGAGCTTGTGTAAAAGCTGCTCTTAGATGTGAAAAATCTGTTCAGTGATGGTTCCTTCAATCTGTTCAGTGATGGTTCCTTTTACATCTCTCCACTTTCCTACTGGATCAGAAGCAAGAAGTTCTTATAGCATTCTTTTTTAATCTGAATGGAATTCAGAAGGGACAAGTTTCAAGAAAGACTTGTTCCCCTAGCAACTTAAAGGCCAATTCACTTGGAAACCCGGCACTTTCTAGAGATGCACACAAACTTTGGCTGCTTATGTGATCCTGGCCTTTCAATGACTGCCTTTCACTGGATCTCATGGATGCTACAACATAAAAACAAAACCAAAAAAAAACCCCAAAAGACAACAACAACAAAAAACCCACAACAACAAGAAGAAACCAGAATAAATTCATGTACCACATATTTAAAATATTTGTATGGCAAGGGGTTTTTACTGTGTGAAACTGCTCTTGGAAATGATGAAATAAGTTTTCTGTAGGGACATTATCATAGAATGGCCAGGTTGGAAGGGACCTTGAAGATCATCTAGTTCCAATACCCCTGCTATGGGCAGGTCAGCTAGGGCCACATCCAGCCTGGCCTTAAACACTGCCAGGAATGGGGCCTCCACAACCTCTCTGGGCAACCTGTTCCAGTGCCTCACCACCCTTTGGGTAAAGAAATTCCTCATAATCTCTATTCTCATTTCTGCAAAATCTAAAGTTAAGTGCCATTTGCTGTGGAAGAATCATTCTGTCAATTGGATTAGAATCTGCTTTCATTAACACTCATGTCCCTCACTGTCAGGTGTATAACACAACACAGTATTACTTGACATGCAACAGAAATCTCTCTGGGTCAATTCTGTTGGTAGGATATTACCAGGACCATCAGTATTATTATGTGGTCAATAGCCATTTGAAAAGTTCATTAAAATGGCTTTAAAGCACATGCAAGATCATGAGAACAGATGCAGTTACCTCTGGGGTTGTACCATAAGTTGTCCTACTCCATGAAGAATGTTCAGGCTTGTTTGATAGTATCCTGCAGATACTATGTTTTGCAGCCACTGAACCCCAGCTTTGGCCATCTAAGATGACAGTATTTGTGGGGGGCAGTAAATCAGGTTTTGTCTCCACATAAAATCAGGCTTGCATACTGCCTTGTATTTTCAAATAACATCATTCTGAAACAGAAAGGTCTCTAGCTACCAAAGAGCTCCCTATCATTAGGAAGGACATTGAGGTACCAGAGAGGGTGCAGAGAAGGGCAACTAAGCTTATCAGGGGTCTGGAGAACAGGCCTTATGAGGAGAGGCTTAGGGAGCTGGGGTTGTTTAGCCTGGAGAAGAGGAGGCTGAGGGGAGACCTTATCGCTCTCTTCAGCTACTTGAAAGGCCATTCTAGGGAGGTGGGTGTTGGCCTCTTCTCCCTTGTGACTAGTGACAGGACTAGAGGGAATGGGCTTAAGCTGTGCCAGGGTAGGTTTAGATTAGATATTAGGAAGAATTTCTTTGCTGAAAGAGTGGTGAGTTATTGGAATAGGCTGCCCAGGGAGGTGGGGGAGTCACCATCCCTGGAGGGTTTTAAGAAGAGGATAGATGTGTTTCTTCAGGGGGTGATTTTGGGTAAAGAGTAGTGTAAGGCTATCGGTTGGACTAGATGATCTTGAGGGTCCTTTCCAACCACAATGATTCTGCATTTGGATCACTGAAATGTACTTCCTCTATTAGTAACAGGGTGGTTTGCTCCTACTTGCTATTTCTGAATGTACTCCTATAAGTATATACCAATTTGAGCTTCACATTTTACTGTGAAAAAAAACCCCAAAGGGTTCTGATATCTCTGCTTTGATCAATGCTCTGTGAAAAACAGCTGACTTCAGCAGAACAGACACTGGTGCGAGCACCATATCCTTCTGTGCACACAAGCTTACGGTCTTTAGAAAATAAAAAGCCCTTAGTATTTCATGAAGATGATCTGATGCACAAAAATTCTGTGAGCCTTACATCATGTCGTTTGGTCTCCTTTCTCTAATCCTGTTATGTGATGTTTTACAGGAAGCACCGCAGCAGATGCTGAAGAAAAGCTAATGAACCACCTACTGAGTCCTGACAGGTACAATAAGTTAATTCGACCAGCTGTCAACTCATCCCAATTGGTATCTATAGAACTGCAGGTTTCTCTGGCACAGCTCATCAGTGTGGTAAGTTTGTATTAGGCTATGCCTTTTAATTCATTACTACCTGCATGGCACTCTAAGTAAAAGTCCTATTGGCATTACTAGGTCTCTGTTAAACGTTTCCTAGTTTACATAATAATAATTGTATACAGGGACTGAACACGATTTACTGGTTTTATACTTCAGAATGCAGCTGCAACAGGAAGGTCATTCTATGCCTAAGCAATAAAGGACAGAGGCCAGATCTTCATTCAATACAATTCCATTGATCAAAAAATCAAAATCATTGCACTGATCTCAGTACAGCCACAGTAAGTTACACCAGGTCAGGATTGATGCTGGATGGTATACACAATGCTAAACCATCTTCTGCTGCTTGCATCAAAGAAACGTAGTTGAATGGCCTGAAAACAAGCTATGAAGCCAGCTCTAAATCTCATGGCTTATCAGCAAAGAATAGTGAAAAAGCATAAAGAAAAAGACAGTAGTCCCAGCTAGAATAGCTTACCATGGTTAAAACAATCCTAATGTAAGCAACTCCCCATAATCAATAAAAATTGCTCCAGTGGTATTGAAAGACATTTTCACTCACAAGGTTAACATGTGCTTAACAGTTCTTCCACAATACAACCACATACCTCAATGCCAAGAGAGGTTTAGCATTAACTGCAATTGGAACAAGATCCAGCATGTAAATAGGAAAAATCTCCTCAGTCAGGGCTTTCAACTCTGCTGCTCTCTCCTGGATGAAAAAGAGGATACAGATAACTACCCCTCGTCAGAATTTGTGCATGGGCCCATGACTGGACTGCTACAAACTTTAAGAGACCTATATAATTTATATTCTGAAATCCAAGAGGAAATGAGAGAGACACTGATGGAACAAAAGGAAAACTCTACAAACAGATGAGCCTGCAACACTTGCAAGCTGATTTATATAGGATATACTGTCATCTATACCAGATGACTCTGGAAGAAGTGCTCCCTCTCTCCTGGAGGATTCCACCTGGACATAGACATGCCTCCTCACACAGTGCACTGCCACCACTAGCACATTGTTCTCCCAAACTGCAGATTCTGGGCATAAAAAGAGAGGTGTCTTGCCCCCACAGACCCTAGTGAACAACAACCTAAACAGTGAGGATGAATGGGCAAAGATCAAGCATGGTACAGCTCAGTCCCTATCTCTCCATATCCTCACTCTTCAAGTAGAAAGTAAAACTAGGCATCCTATAGGCTCTAACAATCTCAAGGATTTTTCGGATCAGAGAATTAACTTGTTTTCTTGCAGAAATCCTCCTGAACCTTTGACCTCCTCACTTGTCACTTCACTAAAGCCCCACCAACACAGATCTGCTATAGAGAGATGTCTCTTCTGGACTGCTCCAGAGAGACAGCAGTGCCACAGAGCAGAGCCTGCCAGCTGAGAGCTCACGTGGCAAACCTTACATAAACCTCACGCAAGTTAATCGAGGCCTTCATAGTGGTTGAAAGTGGTGTCTGTTTCAAAACAAATCCACAAGGGGGGTGCATGATGAGGAGGAAGTCAGCTCAGCATTGCGGTGCGAATTGTTCCCAAATAGTCTCATTCACTCCAGTCACAACTATCCTCTTGGAGCTCTACACTTGTGGGGTTACTATCACAGAATCACAGAATGTTAGGAGTTGGAAGGTACCTCGAAAGATCATCTAGTTCATCCCCCCTGCCAGAGAAGGATTCCTTAGACCAGGTCACACAGAAGCACGTCCAGATGGGTTTGGAATATCTCCAGAGAAGGAGATTCCCCAGCCTCTCTGGGCAGTCTGTGCCAGTGCTCTGGCACTTGAACTGGGAAAACATTCTTCATGTATTCACACAGAAACTCCTATACTTCAGCTTAAAAAAACATTGCTCCTTGTCTTGTCACTGGGCTTCACTGAGAAGAGCCTGACCCCATCCTCCGGACACTCACCCTTCACATATTTAAAAGCATAAATGACGTCACCCCTTAGTCTCCTCCAAGCTAAAGAGACCCAGCTCCCTCAGCCTTTCCTCATAAGGAAGATGTTCCAGCCCCTTCATCATCTTGGTG